>JAPTJF010000724.1:0-18117 GCA_029339195.1 Micractinium sp. NFX-FRZ
GCAGCAGCAGCAGCAGCAGCAGCAGCAGCAGCAGCAGCAGCAGCAGCAGGGGCAGCAGCAGCAGCAGCAGCAGCAGCAGCAGCAACAGCCTGCACCTGCCCCGGTTGATTGGGCGGAAGGCGCAGCGCTGCCAGTTGCAGTGGGGTCAGCTGTGGCAAGCGGCTGCAACTTCTCCGACCTTATTGCAGCCCTGTTTGGCCTGGAGGGCACAAAGCCAGAGTACCAGGCAGCTGGGCAGGCATCGGTGGCAGCCGTGCAGCCCGTGCCGTCAGCAGCCTGGCCGCCGCCGGCGGTGCAGATACTGGTGCAGGCAATTGCACCGGCGCTAGCCCTTATGCAGGAAGTACTGGCTGATCTCGCGCGGGCCGTCTGGGTGCAGATGACACGAACAGCCCCTATGGCCGTACTTGAGCGGGCTGCAGCGTTGTTGCCAGATCTGGGCAGCATGGCCACACGAGTTGAGCGTGTGCTTGCAGGATGCGCAGAGCAGCTGCAGGTGTGGCTAGCAGAGGCAGAGGGTGAGCAAGCGGCAGCGGCGGCAGCACGCACTATCCAGCTGGCAGCATTCCGGGCGGCACTCCAGGTGATGCGCATGCCACGCCAGATGGCATGCCTGCTGTCGGATGCGGCTGCGCAGGGCACCCTGCGGCCAATCTTCCAGGCAAGTGGCCCAGCTGCGCTTCGTTGAGCGCCCCGCCTGTGCTTTCGTCAGTGGGCCAACTGTGCCACTGGCACTGCTGTGCCACAGCCGTCCACAAGGCATGCATGCGGTTCCACCAAGCTCTGCCACGTCATGCCGTGGCCTGCGCTGCGCACATGCACACAGCGTGGTGCGGCAGGGGCAGTGCGGCCTGAGGAGGCGTGCAGCCGGGGCGCAGGCCGGGGGAGGGAACGGATGCCGAGGGAAACAAAAGCATTCACGAGCCGGCATCGCCCTCTTGCCCTAGGGCAGGCCTGCAGGTGCCTCCCTTCCGCCTGGACAAGCTCCTCATCACCGGCCTGTGCTTGGACGTCTCAGTGCCTATTGCCCAGGTGTCAGCTGCTGCTGGCTATGTCAGGCTGCGGGCACAGCAGCTGGAGCTGGAGCTGCCCGCTGAGCTGGCAGCAAAGCATGCGCAGCAGCGCGCGCTGCGGCGGCCGTGGTGGCGCCTCTGGAAGCCGGCCCGCAAGGCTGAGGAGCATCTGCCAGCTGTGCACTTCCTGCACGTGCTGTTGCGCGCTTGCGACCGCCACGCACGGCCCGGCACACGCATGTGCATCGACGCCCCCAACTGGCAGCTGCGCACCGACGGCAACCCAACTGCGCAGCAGCTGGCGGCAGCGCAGGCAGCGCAGCTGCTGCGGGGAGCTGTGTACGTGCCCACGAACGTAGAGGTGAAGCAGCGGCACAGCCAGCTGCAGAGCAGCGACTCCCCGGACACGGTGATGCTGTCTCAAATGAGCGGCAATCTGATCACAGCCGATACTGCATACGCGGCTGTGGCCATGACCGCGGCCCTTTCGGCTTGGGCGCTCCGGGCCGCAAGTCGGGCGCGAAGCTAGGCTGGAATGAACAAGCGCATGCGGTGGCAGGCTGTGCCTTGATTTGTGTTCCTTCGTTCAGTGTGTCGGAATGGATGATAACTCCTGCATGCAACCCTTTCCAAGTTGGTTGTAATCTGGTGTGGATTGCCACGGTACTGGTTTTGTCGACACCAGGCTTTTGTAGTGTCGTTTGTAAGTAAATGTGCCGGCTGCGGGGGTGTGCAGAGCGGATCAAATTGGTTGGGCACGTCCCAAACTTATGCTCCCAGGGTTTCACCACACCACATCGAGATGTGCCGCGCCGGGGTTTTGATACGCTTGGGAAGACCCAGGTACCTGGAAGACCGGCGGACACCCTGCCGCCCCCTGGCGCCAGCACAGCCCCCAACACCCCCAACACGGGCAGCACCCACTGTGTTGACGGGATGAATGATGGAAACGAAGCTCGGCCCTTTCGCCGCTTCTCGCATTCCTCACACCATTAATCCACCGCACCAGGCACGCCCTCCGAGAGGGCATGGAGCATGGCAAGGGAGTGGAGCCGATGGGTGCCCCTGAGAGCTCCCCTGCCCAGAGGCCGGGCCAGCCTTTGGTGCTGCGCTTCCACCCCGCCTCTTTCGCCGACCTGAGCCTCAATACTTCCGACGGGGTGGAGCTGCGCGTGCACAAGGTCATCCTGGCCCAGCGCTGCAGCTTCTTTGCCGCACTGCTCGAGGACGTCGGCGGCAGCACCGCCAGCCTGCGCACCGAGGAGAGCTGGCAGCAGCTGCAGCCGCTGCTGCGCCACCTCTACCCAGCGGATCCTCAGCAGGAGCAAGTGGCAGCGGCTGCGGCTGCAAAAGACGGCACCGGGGCGGATCAGGAGGGTGCCGGCAGCGCAGAGGACGCAGCCCACTCCGCTGACCTGTCGTGCGGTGGCCGTGCCTGGCAGCCAGCCATGGCGGGTGCTGCCGACCTGCGCTCCGGCTTGGAGCTTGCTCGAAAGTATGACTGCCCCTCCCTCATGGCAGCCTGCGACGAGCTGCTGAGCGCCGACAGCTTCCGCCTGGCGCCGGGCAGGTGAGAAAGCAGCCTGCAGTTGAACCTGCCTCAAGATGCCAACGGCATTGGTGGCGAACGGGGTGGTTGTGCCCTGGGTGGCCGGCGCTTGCTTGAATGCTGCGCCCGGATTACAATACTTTTGCATGGCGACAGACAGTACTAGAGTTATAACAATGTAACTGCCATTGCCTGCCGTCTGGTCCCGCTAGTGGTGCAGGCCCCCCGCTGGCGGCCCCGGCGGCGAGCTGCTCGAGTGCCTGGCGTTGGCGCTCACTTACCGCCTGCCCCGCGCCACCGCCCGCTGCCAGAGCCAGCTGCTGGGCTGCCTGCCTGATTTGGAAGCAGCCCTGAGTGGCAGCGCAGAGAGCAGGGCCTCGGCTGTGGGCAGCCTGGCACAGGCGCCCCCAGAGGCGGCTGCAGAGCTGCTGGTGCAGTTGATGCAGCTGGCGGGGCAGCAGGCGCGCCGGCTGGCAGAAAGGGAGCAGCAGCTGGCGCAGGAGGAGTCGGAGAGCAGCAAGTATCGGGCCAAGATCGAGGCGTACAGAAGGGCAGTTGACAAGCACGTGCGCGAGTTCTATGGAGCCAGCGGCATCCGAGCCGACATCCACCGCGCTGCAAGCATGCAGTGAAAAGCCATCGTTTCCCGTGCCTTTCGTGCATTGAAGCAGACAAGAACGTTGCAGTGCTACTAGCAGACAACTGTACCTGTCATTGCTGGCTGTACGCCAAGAATGCAACACTTGAGAGCACGTGGTGGTTAATGGGAGTCCCAATGGCTGCTTCCAGCACAACTTCCGAAGTGTCAGCTGCTGGGACTCATGCCGTTTTTTGCTGGCATCGTGTGTGGCAGATGCACCTTCCCAGTGTGCTGTTCGACAATAGCGCTGTTGCATGACGGGCATGTGGGTGCTTAAGCCAAATGTAAGCCAGGCAGTCGCCGTAAGGCACCCACCCCATTGCCAGCAGGCAGGCAACATTCACATCCAGGGAACCAAGTCTTGCCTTGTGTGGTACACTCCATGCAAGCTGTCTGAGCCTGTCCCGCATGAACCATGCCGCCAGCTCATCGGCGCGGCGGCGGCAGCGGCAGCGTCCAGCTTCTCTCATATAACCGCCTACTGTAACTCACCACTCTTGATTCACTTGAATTACGCTGCGGCCCATCAGCTGAGCGCCTGCGAGCGGGACGCCCTTTGAACCGGTGCGTTTTCTGCACGCCCGCGATCCCTTCCTCCGCTGCTGATCAACGTGGGAGAGATGTATCAGCTTCGTGGTGGCCAGTAGCGGGGCGCTGCTGTGTCGCTCTCTTTAACTTGGCCCTTCCCTCCCTGTGCTGCCCTCCCTGTCCCCTGCAGCAACAAACGGCAGGCTCCCTGGTGCCAGAGCCGCCCGCCACACTGTCGCTGCCCGGCATGTCTGGCGCCCGGGCAGGCGGCGGCCGCCTGAGCAGCAGCGTGGCAGGTGCCGGCGCTGCCGCCGGCGCTGCCGCCGGCGGGTCCTCTGCCATTGCCCAGCTGGACGAAATGTTCAAAAACCTGCCAGAGTAAGTTATTATTGGGGATGGGGTAGGAGCGCAGCAGGGGGCGGGCAGCCAGCTGGCAGGGCATGGGCGGGAGCCGGCAAGGCACAAGACGAATCAGCGGTGCTTGTGCCAGGGTGAGCGCCCACGCAGTCCATCGACCAACCTGCGCTGCCACCCCTCAAGCCGATGCTCTCACCGTGTGTTGCACTCCTTTTCCCTCCCTCTGAAGCACGTCCGCGAATCTGAGGCTGCAGTCCAGCTTGCTTGCCAAGCACCGGGAGCGCAAGCGGGCCGACGCGGCGCGCGCGGCGGCACGGCAGCAGGTGGAGCAGGAGGCGGCCGACGACGCGGGTGGGTGCCAAATCCCCCCCCCCCCCCCCCCCCCCCCCCCCCCCCCCCCCCCCCCCCCCCCCCCCGCCCCCCCCGATGAGATGGCTGACTGTGCGACTGACCTTCCTGCCCAGCACCCACCAGTCGTTGACCCGTGCTCTTGCAGAGGAGGAGGCGGCCGCGCGGCAGGCCACCGACAACCTGCAGGCCCTGAGGCAGCAGCTGACGCTGGGTGTGAACCTGGATGAGCTACGGGAGCACGAGGCGGTGCTGGCGGCGCTGCCAGTGCGTGACGCGGTGAGGCGGGCTCTAGTTTGTGTTTAAAAGTCAAGGTATGTGTGTCGAGTGCAGCGTGATTGGGGCGAGGCGTCCTTTTGGCGCCGCCTGTGGGCAGTGCGGTGGGTGTGTGGGCTGGGATTAGGGAGTGCAGGCTGGGAGTGCAGGCACTGCGCCCAGGGTGTATCACGCGCCACCCTCCCGCGACCCCTTGCCTTCCGACTGCCCTCTCTATCTTCAACTTGACTTTCCCTTCCTTGCCCCACAGACGGCGGATGACGTCGATTTGGACCCAGGATACCTCGAGGCGCTGTCGGCAGCGGCAGCGGAGCTGGGGCTATCGGATGAGCTGGGGCTGGGGGTCAGCGAGCAGGCAAGTGGGGGAGGGGGCAGCGTTGGCAAGGCATGGCACTGGCAAAAGCACAGCTGAGGTGGGGCTGTCGGATGAGCTGGGGCTGGTGCTCAACGAGCAGGCAAGCATAGCACAGTTGGGGCTGAGGAGCAGTGAGCAGGCAAGTGGGTGCAGCATGGCACAGCATAGCACAGCACCGCATAGCAAAGGATAGTGGCATGTGCGCCTGGCCTGCATGGCTTTTGGTTGTCTAGAGCCTGGTGGGCGGCAACAATCCTCCTGCCTCAGCGCAGGTGCAGCCAACGTGCGCCGCCTCTGCCTCAACTGTGATGCAGGAAGCGTTCCGCTGCGGGCTGCGCTCCGGCTTTGTGCGCACGCTGGCGCTGCAGCGTGGCACTGCCGGGCGCCCGCTGGTCTCCTCCCTGCTGGCAACGACGACCCGGGTGGGTGGCTGGGTTACGGGTGGGGCTGGCAAATGAAGGTGACGGTACGATGGCATTGCTGCCGCCACCCCCTGCTGGCAACAGTGACGTGGACAGGCGCGCAAATGTGTGATGGGCATCAGATGTGGGGAATCCAGGCAACCCATTCCGCACCTTGCAGGGCGGATGCTGGCTGCCTGAGCCTACCGAGGCGCTTCTTACGCTCCCTGCCTCACGCTGTCTCATCTGCGCCGCCTCCCGTGCAGAGCCCAGATGCGGAGACAGCGGGCGCGGCATTTGTCGCCCTCATGTCGCTCATGGGCGACGAAGTGTGCAGCAGCACCAGCGGTGGCAGTGGTGGGGCGGCACAGGGCGAGGCGGGCGGCACCGCTGCTGCTGCGGCTGGGCTGCTGCTGGACGCGCAGCTCTGGGGCATACCGCGCACGGGCGGCAGCGGTGGGCAGGCGCAGCAGGCGGGCTGCCAGCTGGACTGCGTGCCGACGGATGAAGAGCTGCTGGCCGCTCTCAGGGACAATGGGTATCACCCAGAGGGTGTGCCAGCTGGCAGCACAGGTGGCAGCACAGGCAGCGCTGGCGGAAGGCAGGGGCAGCAGGCGGCCGCGGCGGGGCCGGCTGGCGGGGAGCAGCGGGCGGCTGAACAGCAGCAGCTGGGGCCGCTGGTGCGTGTTCAGGCAGTGAAGCTGATCATGCACACTGCTGCCGCAGTGTGCCGCTACTGTAAGAAGGTGCGCGGGGCTTCAAGGGCCGCCCGTGTGGGTGCAGGGGGGCTGGCCAGCGTGGAACTAACTGCATCTATGTGCTTCTAAGTCCCCTAGGAGATGGCGCCTGTAACGGCTGCTCCCAAGCTTCCGCCGTCTTGCCCTGCCTCTCTTAACAACCCCAACCCCATGCGCACACACCTGCCCCACGCCCCGTCACCGCCCAACCTGCCCTCCACATCCTCCTGCCGCCTTCCTCCCCCCTGCCCGCCCTGCAGCACCCCGAAGCGGCGGCGGGCGCCCTGTCCCGAGAGGGCGTGTGCGACCTGCTGCTGGCAGCGCTGCACATGTGCCTGGACCCCGCTGCCAACCAGCTTCAGGAGCAGCTGGACGCAGGTGGGTGCGCGACCTGACAAGAGGGGCGGGTGTGTGGCACCAGGGAGGGGTTTCCCTGCTGCCAACCAACCAGCGGGTGCTGGGCGGAGCTGCTGGGGGCGTAGCTGAGGCGGCCTAGTGTAGCCAGTTTGCCAGGCCCTCCTGCCCTCCGCTCCCTGCTTCTGACCCATCAGCTGATTGCTTTCTCCTACCTTTGTGCAGCTGCCCAGGCGCTGCTGTGGCTGCTCTCTAGTGTGGACAGACTGGTACCGTGGTACCGCAGACTGCCCTTCCTGAGTAGGCCTCTTTGCTGTGTTTCTGACCAGGTTTGGAGTCCTTCCCCTTACTCTCTGTGCAGCTATCATAGAGCTGCTGGGTGCGCTGGACGAGGCGGATTGGCAGCGCAAGCTGCCGCAGCTGGCCGACAGGGTGGCGGAGATGGGGCCCTCCCACCGCCTGCGCCTCAGGGTGAGGGGCGGGGGAGTGGGCTGCAGCGGTGGCGGGTTGCGGGCGTCGGCTGGTCGGGCACACGGTTTTGTCTTGCCGTACCACGTATGCTCCCCGCTGCTGGTTCGCGACCCTGCTTTGGTGCCGCCCCCGCACGATGGAAGCCCGCCACACACACTGCCACAGCCCCGCCAACTGCTCCACTCGCCTTCCCCCCGCTCAACCACCCCCCGCAGTTGCTGCACAAGCTGCCGGCCGCCCACCCGCGTGGCCTGGCGCTGCGGCAATTTGCCGGCGCACTGCTGCTGGAGCGCCTGTTGCCCGTCGGCAGCAAGTACGGCTGGGCCGGGGGCCGCTCCTCCATCAACCGGCGGGATCCCGCGGCGTTGGACCCCTCAGCGGTCATTGCTGCACAGCCCTGGTGGGTTACGCATGGGAGCGATCCCCATCCTGCGGGCCGGATCTGGCTGGGTTGACTGGTCGGCCATTTTGGGGCTGACCTGCCCTCATGATGGTGTCAGGTCTGGCTGGGATCGATTGGTTTTCCGTTGTGTGACTGCCCTCGTGTTTGTACCACCCTCAAAAGTCGTGCCCAAGTTTTGGTCAAGTAAAGAAGAAGGAGGGCGTGCATGTGTGGGTATGCCCCCTTCTAGTCATTGCTGTGCGTTCATTGTCGCTGCCATCCCCTGCAGGTTTGGCGATGCCAAGGGGCTGGTAGCGGCCGCTGTCAGCGGCGGCGCGCAGCCGCCCCGCGGCGGCTACGCCATTGGTGCGTCGGCGGTGGGGAGGGCGGGCGACTGGGCCCCTTTGAACCCCGGCGTCCAAATGCTTGGCAGCTGCCATCCAGCTGTGGCCGTCTGTACGCTTGGCAGCTGCCGGCCAGATGCCACAGCTCATTGGCGCTGCCCCCGTGCATGTGGCACCTGCCTGGGAACCCTCATCGGCCGTGGGACCGCCCCATCCCACCCTCCTGCCCTGCGGTCACTTGCGGCCACCTCCCTCCACAAACATGCCCCAGCGCCCCTCGGCTCGATGTTTTTGCCTCGCTCAGCCACCCGCTCCCCTCCTCTACCCACCCACCCGCGCCCCCCCTGCAGGCAGCGTGGAGCTGTTGCTCAAGGTGTGCCACCTCCTGCTGTGGCCCCACATGCTGAACTACGTGGCAGGTGCGCTGTGGCGGGCCTGGGCTCTCCTGCTTGGTTCGGCGTGCTGTTCAGCCTTGCTATTGCTCGAGCGGCGCTGTCCGTGCCTCCCCACGCGCATGCCGCTGCCCTGGTCGTCCTGCCCTCATCGCCTTGGCTGTGGGCCTGCCCTGCGGGCTCGCTGCCAGGTGCACAATTTGTCTAACCGCACACTTGGAGCTCCAAGCTGAGCTCTTTCAGGTCTTAGACCAGGCTAGATTGCGGGCGCCCTGCCATGCTCTGTTACGGCCGATCAGTGACGAACCCCTCTCCTCGACAACCCCTCCCTCAGCCCACGCACCCCCCACATCCCCTGTTTTGACACCGCCACAGGAGGGCGGTGCTTGGGCCCTCCTGCCTCCCGCCACCTCCTCGCAGCAACTTCCTCTCTTTCTAGGATGCCCGCCTGTGCCCTCCCTTCAATGTTTGCCTGCCTGCCTCTGCTCTCTGCCCCCACTTCCTGTGCAGAGGAGCCCAGCTGCCTGGGCGAGGCGTTCCTGGCCTCCTGGCATGCCTTCCTGCGGGGCATCCAGAAGCACATCAAGAACATGCAGCCGGAGGACCAGAACGTCAAGGTGGGTGGGCAAGGATGGAAGTAACTTGGGTACTTAGGCCTCGTGGAATGCGCTGGCCACCAGCCTGGACGGCTAAGCCACCAGATATCTGATTGCCTGTCCCTGGCAGCAGCACCCCTGCTCCCCGTAGCGATCGTATCTCCTCCACCACCTCTCCACCCCGCATCACACCTTGGCAGGTTCTGGCCACCAACGTGGACCTGCTTCACTCTGCTTCCTTACCCTTACAGGAGCCCCTCTGCCCGTCTGCGCCCTGTTGTAAATATGTCCCCCCTCCCTCACCATCCCCGCCCACCAACCCATATCCACCAACACCACCCCACACCCCACTAGTATCTCCCGAGCTGCCGCTGACAGCTGACAGCTGCAGGTACCCTGAGCTCCTGATCCTCTGTCACACCTTGTCGCCGCAGGTGCTGGCCACCAACATGGAGCTGGATTACCAGATCATGGCGGAGGGCATGCCGCAGCACGACGACGTGGTCATGCTGTGATGCACAGCACGGCACAGCACGGCACAGCACCGCGCAGGACGGGCCTTTCGGAAGCAGCGCATGGCACTTCACTGCAGTGGATGGAGCTGTTTGGAGCGTATGCTGTGGCAGCACGACGTGGCATTTGCTTATGATGGGGCTGGATGAGTGACAGCACAGCGCAGCACAGCACGGCACGGCAGCGCACAAACAGCGTCGCACAGCACAGCACATGGCAGGACAGCACCGTTCGGCATGCACTGCGTAGAGCAGCGCAGGGCGGCATTGCACGGGTCGCCCAACCTGCGCTGCACCCCCTCCGTTGCGTGTTCACCGTGTGCTGCTCGAGTGACGCCGCAACAAGCGATGAGGGAGATCAACAGGCACTGCAGGACTGTTGCTGCTGCCGCCAGAGCGGGCCCAAGCCCACCGCTGGACCGCCCCGTGCCCCTGCTCTTGTCTGCATACGTATGTTCCCTCTTCGTGTGCAGCATCCGTGCCCTCACATGTCAGGATATGATGCAAAGGACATCAAAGGGGGAACGAGGAGATTCAAAGCATGTTTGATAGCTGCTGCTAGTTGTGGATGCCTGCGATGGAAGCGGTGGGGCCAAGCCTGGGGGAGGAGGAAGAGCGGGCACTGCCGTTGAACATACATACACACATACAGGACAGGCGACAGGAGCACAGGGCAAGAGCGGACTATGCATAAACAGAGAGAAAGAGGGTGGGGGAGAGGAGGGTGGGCAAGGAAGAGGGAACAAACAAGCTGGTACAACAGTCGTGAATGGACGAGGGCCCTGGGTGGTATGCTGCCAGGCGAGAGAGCGCCTTGCTGGCACGCCACGCCGCATGCTCTGCCACGTCAGCAGCAGGCACACATGCTGCCCAGCCCAGCCCAATAGATTGGTCGCTACCCACGTGAACAATGCCTACCGCCGCCCGTTGAACCGCATGAGCGCGGTACTGACCAGCACGCCGCCCGCTGCCAGCAGGGCGACACGGCGCCAGCGCCACGTGGGCACCCGCTCTGCCGGCATTGCAGTGATCTCAGCAATGTCAATCTCAGCCTCCCAGTGCTCCCTGCAACCCACAGGCGGACGGAACAGCCAGCCAGGATTGAAGCACCAGCTTGACGACCTCCACCTCCACCTCCCCATGCTCACTGGAATGTGAGATAATGCAGCGCAGCTGACATGTATACACCACATGTGCGCCCACCGTCATGCCTGCCTTGCCAATCCCCTCCCCAACACCATGTGCACGCATCAACCCCAATCCCTGCCCTCCCAACTCCCTCCCCAAACACAGAACACACGCAAACAACCCACAGCGGTGCCCGCCCGCCCGCACGCACCGAATGCCCGCCAGGTGCCCCGCGCCCACCACCGCCACCACGGTGTGCGCGCGCGGCGCCAGCTTGCGCAGCATGAAGGCAATGAACTGGTCGCGCTCCGTGATGAGGGGGTGCAGCAGGGAGGGGAACTCCTGCAGGGTGGGTGGGTGGTCAGGCACAACAACATGGGAAGAGCACAAGCGGTTAGGGCGGGGGGGATGGGGCAGCATGAAGACAATATACTGCTATGCTCCTGATAAGCAGGCGCAGCAGGCGCCTGCTGGCGGGGGGTGGGGGGGGGGCTTCTGCAGGACAGCATGGAACAGCGCAGCGCAGCACCAAAATCGGTACGTGCCATGAACACCTGCCCGCGGCAAGGGTTCTAGGGGTGGGTGGGGATGCAGGGAACAGGGGTGCAGTACCGTGCCGTGCAGCGCAGCTGCCGCCCACCTTCCCAAACTCCCGGATCGCCTCCGTCAGCACATCCGTCTCCTTCATCTGCTCAATCTCCCGCCGCATCTCCTCAGTGTCCAGCATGCTGCAGCAGCACGCGCGTGGGCCGGGAGCAGCGGGCGGGCGGGGGGGGGAGGGGGGAGCTGAGACGGGGTGTATAGGAAGGGGAGCCAGACGTTAGTGGGGATGCCCTGCAGTGCAGGGCGCCGCGGCGTGTGCGGTTGTGTTCCAAAGGCAAGCCCCGTGAGCGCACCTGAGCCCCGTCCACAGCAGCGTGCCCGTCAGCTTGACCTTCTCCCACAGCCCCAGCGCGTGCCACACACGCGCAAGCGTGATGGTGAGCGGGCGGTCGCCCAGCACCACCTGCAGGTGTGGGTGCAGTAGAGCGCCAGAGACGGGCCAGGAAGGTGTGCGGTCACACCGTGGCCACGGTGCAGTGGCGCTGGAATATGTGCGAGGGCCGCATGACGTGGCGCTGGCACGCAGGGGCGCCCAGCCAGGCAGCGGCGCTGCTGCACTGGTTGGCGCCGCCTGCCCCCGCCTCCCCCCCGCCTACCCCCGCCTCCCCACCTGCGCGCCAATGGCGTGTGCCTCCCGCAGCGCCACCCGGAACTCTTCCCCCGGCATCACATCCAGGTGCCGCCCCACCTTGGCAAGCAGCCTGGGGCAGAGAGGAGTGGAGGGGAGCAGGTGTGTATGGGGTGCGGGGCGGGGTGCAAATCACGCCTTGGAGGCCAAGGTTGCGCGCTGCCCTCGTGGCCCCGCCATTACAAACCCCACGCTGACGCGCACCAGGCCCCGCCCCTCACTCCTGGCCTTTCACACTCACAAAGGAGCAAGCACTGCCTGCAAGTGAATGGCCTGCCCCGTGCATGCCTCGCCCCCCACGTCCGCCTCCCACATGCCCCACAACTGCCTGCCTTGCACCCGCCCACCCTCGCACCATGAGTAGACGGCCTGGAGGGGCGTGGCCCGCCCCCAGCGTACTTCGCCCCCCACCTCTCCCTCGGGCACGCCCTTGCACCCACCCACCCTCGCACCACGAGTAGACGGCCTGGAAGGGCGTGGCCCGCCCCGTCCGTATCTCGGCCACCACCTCCCCCAAGCTCGGCTCCCTCACTTTGTCCAGAGTCAGCACCGGCTTGCGCTCGCTGCACAGCTCAATCAGCACCACCTGCGGCGGGTGAGCGGGAAACAGAGGAACACGAGGGCCTTGGCAACTTGCAAGGAAATGATGTTGCAGTTGGCAGTGCCGGTGCCGGCTCGTACCTCCAGGTGCAGGCGGTTCCTTAGCGCTTGTGCTCAGAAAGGCGCCGCCCGCACACCGAGTCGAGGGTGACACAGCAGCAGCCAGGCAGCAAGCGGCACACGCATTGGACTGCTGGAGTCGTCCTGTGAACGCAGCAGCATCGTCGACCCCTGCGGCAGCAGGCGGGTGGGCCAGGGCAGCGCCCCTCCCCACACCCCTTCCAGCAACCACCTTGACAGTCGCCCACCTGAGGCTTCACTGCCTGGATGAGCCGGGCCACATCTTCGCACGACTCGGCACTGACGTGCGCCGTGCCCAGGATGTAGTAAGTAGTCTCCGGGGCGCCTGCGAAGGCCGGGCCCGCATCGCCACGGCAGCGCAGCACCGCCAGGGGCTGCGGCAGGCTGTCGGGGGCGATGTCGAGCGGCGGCGCCGGCGGCAGGGCCGTCATCTGTGCGTAGGTCAGCAAGGCGGAGCGGTGCTCCAGGGTGCTGGGGTGATGTCGCGCCCTGCTCTCTGAGATAGGGGCCTTGGGCGCTGCGTGGCTCGCGGCCTGCGGCGGTTCAAGGGGAGGCGGCGGCAGAACAGGCAGCGGCGGCGGCAGTCTGGAGGGGCTAGTGAAGCCGCGGCCTCGCCAGACGACAGGAGTGACCTTATATATTGCACGACGACACTGCTGAAGGCTCCTCGCGGTCCGCCCACCGCTCCCTCTGCCTGGCTTGAACGCACATGCCACCTCTGACTGCAAGCGCGTCCCAAGTGAGTTCGGCTGCCGTGTGGGCTCCTTGCGACCTCACCTGGTGCTACTGTCGGCTCCCCAAGTGCCCGCAGGCTGTGTCTTTCAAGGGCGGGGCTGCCCAGCAAGCAAGGGTTGGGGAGGTTTCAACCCGAGAGTAGATAAATAAGCTCCCTAAGGTCACACGCAGGGACCACTGAGCACTGAGCAGTAAGAAGGGTGTACATCCGCAGGAGGTCTTGCCCTGCTGGCGCCCAAGGCAGGCAGCAATCAATATGAACCTTCCCATCGATCTCCCTGCATGCCCTGACTCCAGTCGATTGCGGGCCCAATCGAGAATTGCGATTGGTGAATACAGAGCGAGGGCACCAGTCCGCCAGGGTTCTTGCTCTAGCTGCTCCCCCTTGTAAGGCCGCCGCGTATCCCTGCTTGCAGGCTGTGCATTAAAACAGGCAGACTCGGCATGCCGAAGGCAGTGCAACTCCAGCAAGTCAGCGGCGGCAGCCAGCGACGGACGGCGGCAACTCGACGGCCTGCCTCTGTATGCCTTCTCTGTTGCCGATAGGGGTGCCCCCCTGCTGCTCATTCCACCTGCTGCATTGTGCCTTCCCAGCATCACGCCAGCCTTTGCCCCTCCCCCCACCGCCTGCCAGTCAAGGCGGGCGACACCGCACATGCCGCTGCCCGCGACCATCCCGCTGCCCGGGGGCCTGCCCATGCCTGCCCTGGGGCTGGGCACATTCAAAGCTCGAGGCGCTGATGTGGCTGGCGCTGTGACAGCGGCACTGGAGTCGGGGTATCGACACATCGACACCGCCTCGATCTACAAGGTGCTGCATGCAAGGGTTGCAAGGGGCTGTGTTCGTTTTGTTGAATTTGCGATCCAATTGTGGGCTGCACAGGTGGGAGGGGGCCGCTGCATGGCAGCACCTCTGGCCTTGGCTTCGTTGGACAACACGCAAAAGCAGCCGATAACCAGCTCAACCTCTGGTGCATTACAATGCATCACCCTGACACTGCTTGTGGCCGCTCCTCGCAAGCCCGTTCCTGCCAACCGCTGTGACAATGATCACCCTCTGAACCGCCCCCCCGCTGCAGAACGAGGCCGACATTGCGTGTGCCATTGCAGCTAGCGGGGTCCCCCGCCCCGCCCTCTTCCTGACCTCCAAGGTGTCTCCGTACCAGCAGGGCACCGGCGCAGCAGGCGCAGCGTGCGAGGCCAGCCTGGCAGCGCTGGGCTGCCCCATAGACCTCATGCTCGTCCACTGGCCGGGGGTGGCCAAAACGGCGGCGGGCTCGCCCGCCAATGCGGAGCTCAGGCGGCAGACGTGGCGGGTGCTGGAGCGGTACCACAGGCAGGGGGCGTTCAGGGCGATAGGGGTGAGCAACTATGAGGTGGCGCACCTGGAGGAGCTGCTGAGCTATGCTGAGGTGAGGTGGCAGCGCCACGTCAGCAGCCGGGGGCACCTGGTGGGCGGGGTGGGTGGCAGGGAGGCGGGACGTGTATCCGCCGGTCGATGGTGCGCGATCTGGAGTGGTGCTGTTCAGGAAGCAGGTGGAGAGGTGAGGGTTTGCAATACAAGCCGTGGTTGAGGCACCTAGAGATGCTGCCGCCGCCGCCGCTGCCGCATGCACCGTGTGATTGGCAGCAGCTGGGAGACGCTTGGGTTGCACACATGCGTGCAGGGTGGCGCCAGTCTTGCAGCGTGCAGCTCACATGCCCCCGTGTGCAGGTGACGCCAACTGCCCAGCATCCTCGATTAACCCTTGCAGCTTCGACACCTGCCCCCCATGTGCAGGTGCCACCAGCTGTCAACCAAGTGGAGTGCCACCCACGCTGGCAGCAGCGGGCGCTACGCGCCTTTTGCGCCCAGCACAACATTGCAGTTGTGGCATACTCCAGCCTGGGTGGCGGCCAACTGCTGCAGGACCCAGCAGTGCAAGCAGCGGCGGCTGCCGCCGGCATCACGCCCGCCCAGGCGCTGGCGTTGTGGGGCTTGAGGGCTGGCTGCGCCATCATCCCCAAATCGGTGCGGCCAGAGCGCATCGCTGAGCTGGCGCCTGCCAGGCTGGCGCAGCTGGAGCGCCAGCTCAGCAGCGAGCAGCTGGCGGCGCTCGGGGAGGCGCTGGATGCGCTGGACCGAGATGAGCGGGGGGCTGTCAAGTATTGTTGGGACCCGTCCGGCATTCTGTGAGGGGCGTGCATGATATGGTGTGATGGTGTGCGCACACCACACGCCGGCTGCACCCCGCTCTGTACTGCCGCCGTCGCAGCCAGCGCCTGCCTGCAGCCTGCACACCGACGCCTGCTCTGCCCAGGCCAGCCCCCATGCCCGCTATCGCCCCCTGACCCATGCCCACCACCGTGACTCTGTCACACTTCCACGGCACATCACCTGACCATAAATCCTGGTCATTCATCCTCTTCCTTAATCTTTGCGTGTGACACCCAACCCCCTTGCACCCCGCGTCACAAGCCCATTCAGTCCCCTGGTGCTGGTGGGAAAGGCTGGAGAAGGAAGGCAGAGGGGCCGCTGTTCTGTTGTTCTGCCCCAAAATGATCGGAACTCGGCCATGAAACGCCCCTCGGTGCCTGGCTCAAGCGCATTACAGGAGCGGGGCAGCGGCGCGTGCAGACCAACACGCAGGCGGCAGGTGCACGCACCATGCACACAGCCGTGTGGAGATCAGGTGGAAAGGAGCGGGCTGGCTGAGCATGGATGGGCCTCTTCCGAGGGTGGGCAGATAGGTGAACAGAAGAAGATACAGCCGCAAGGGAGCAGGCAGGGCACAGCGACGAAGGTACATCAGGAGGGCTCTCAAGGGGGCAGGTGAAAGTACAGGAGCTCAGGTGCAGAGGGCGAGAGGGTGCAAGCAACGCTGCGAAGGGGCCTTGACACGCCTGTGTACGGCACAGCGCTCAGGTGCAGGGGCGGCTCAGGGCTTGCAGCGTGTCCGGCGCATGAGCGCAGGCGGGGCGGCAGGGAACAGGGCCGGCGGGAGGAACAACATGGCTGCTTGGCAGCGGGGCACAGGCGCAGCAGGAGCAGGAGTTGGATATATGGGCTTAGGTGCAGCCCTGAAGACTGGCTGAGAAATGAGGGTTGGTTGGCTGAGACAGAGGACACAGGGAGCACGGCTCTTGCACAGCAACAGCCGGCGCGTAAGAGAAGGCATGAAATCAATGGGTCCGATGATGGAGTGTAGCACAAGGACACCACACACAGCTCGCTTCACGCCCCGATGTGCATGGCCGCTGGGCCGGTGCCGCCGACATCGCCGCTCGTGGACACGACGCAGGCGGCCCAGCGCGCCGCCGTGGCAGCGGCGTACTTTTGCAGCCGGGCGCGGTCCGCTGGCGCCAGCTCAGCCGGCGGCTGCAGGTCCAGCTCGGGGGCTTCGGTGCACAGGAAGCTGCGGGGGGGAGGAGCAGGGGTGGGAGGTGGCACGAGAGGATAGGATCAGCGAGTGGTGAAGAGGGAACGGTTGCAGGCAGGCAGGCAGGCAGCACACATCTGTCACCATGGCCAACAGCGCACAACAACAAGCCTGCCCACCGCTGGCCTCCCCAGCAGCACCCCCTCCAGCAGCAGCCACCCCACCTGAGGGCGGTGCCGGCGCGCTCATACAGGCAGCAGCTGCGCTGCTGGTTGCCCAGCAGCTCGTCCACCGCTGCCTCCCGCCCCCACGCCAGGGCAGACAGATACAGCAGCTCCCATGGGTCGGGAAGCTCCGCCTCAGCCGCCGCAGCGGCCGCAGCGGCCGGGGTGACGCTCGTGGGCGACGGCTCCTGCCCCGCCTTGTGCAGCGCCGCCGCCGCCGCCTCAGCTGCCGCCATGCACGCCCCCGCCTCCTGCTGCAGCTGCACGGCGGCCGCCGCCAGCTCAGCGGCGCTGCCTCCGCCCGCCATGCCTGGGGCTGCCGCCTCGGCAGCAGCGGCGCCGCTGTGCGCCTCTAAAGCGTGCTCCAGCACTTGCAGCGACGCCAGGTGGAGAGCCAGGCACTCCCGTAGCACCTGGTGCTGCTCCGAGGCCGCCAGCTCACCCACCACCTGGCGCACCACGGCGGCCGCCTGCAGCACCGCTGCCACCCGCTGCAGGAAGAGCCAGCGGCTGCCGGCCAGCCAGGAGGGGGGCGCCGCTGCGGCGCCCGGGGCATGACTATCGGGGGGCTGGGCTGCAAAGACGCCCTCTGCAGGCGCACAGGGAGGGAGGGCATGGGGTGTGTGAGCAGGCTGCCTGGTTGGCAGCAGTGCAGTTCTTGAGCTGCGCATCCGGGTCACTGACGCACTGCTGTGGCTGCTCTTGAACTGAGGGCGGTGCACACCCCTGGCCACAGGAGCTCGGCAGGCGGGCAGGCAGGCAGGCAGGCGGACGGGGTGGGGGCCGAGCGCTTGCCTTCCGTGCTGGCACTGGTGTGCCTGCTGTTGCTCAGGCTTCCCTCGGCAGAGGCGCAGCGTGACGCCTGCGGCGAGGCCTGCTTGCTGCCGCGCCCTACGGCTGCGGCGTGGGGAGCGGGATGAGGCGGTTGGGGCGGGGTGCGAGGAGGGTGAGGAGTGGCGGGGGTGATGCGCCTGAGAAGCAAGCAGGGAGCTGGAGGCAAGGGCCGACACAAATACAAAGAGGTCTGTGCCGTACATTTCATTGCACAAACACAATTTGCCAGCCACCGAGGCCCGCATGCCATCTGCCGGCCAATGTGACCACCGCTTCCGCTCCAGGCCGCCTCCCCCCAGCCACTCCCCTGTCGCCCGTGCTGCCGTTCCCCGCGCCACAACTGCCTGCTGCTGCAACCTGCTCCTAGCCCTGCGCCCCGGCTTTCCCCATGCCACCCCCTAATTAGCTCACCGGTGTGCGCTGAGAGCGAGGTGTCGACCAGGACGTAGTCGTCGTCCTCGCTGTGCACGCTGTGGTGGGTGGCTCCGCCAGGTGGCACAGCGTGGCCTGCCGCCACAACCACCTGCTGCTGCTGCTGCTGCTGACGCGAGGAGGGGCGGCTGCCCGAGGGCGGCAGCGGCGGCGTCGCCCCCGCCTGCTGTCGCCGCTGCTGCTGCTGCTGTTGCTGTGCCGCGGCGCCGGGGGCGGCGCCCGCAGGTGCCACCGCGCC
>JAPTJF010000725.1:0-17938 GCA_029339195.1 Micractinium sp. NFX-FRZ
AGGGGGGAGGGGGAGGTGAGTGTAAGGGTGCCTTACAGCCGGTGTAAGGGTGCCTTACGCTTGGCGGTTTTGCCCGCTGGGCCGGTGGTGAGGAGGGGGGAGGGGGAGGTGAGTGTAAGGGTGCCTTACAGCCGGTGAAAGGGTGCCTTACGCTCGGCGGTTTTTCCCGGCGGGCCGGTGGTGAGGAGGGGGGAGGGGGAGGTGAGTGTAAGGGTGCCTTACAGCCGGTTTAAGGGTGCCTTACGCTCGGCGGTTTTGCCCGCCGGGCCGGTGGTGAGGTGGGGGGAGGGGGAGGTGAGTGAAAGGGTGTCTTACAGCGGACTTATGCGTTGTAGTGATGATGATAATGATGCGTGTGTTTGTGTGAAGAGGGCGGGACCTGAGATACACGGTGTTGCATTGAGGGGAGGGGGGTGTTTGCATGCAGGCCATGAAGCGCCACACCGGCGCGCTGCCGCCAGCTGGCAGATGCTGCCCGCCCTGTGAATTTGTGAGGTCACTGAGTCGACAGCCCTGCTGGGGACGGAGCGAGCGAGCCGACAGGGGTAACAGAGACAGGGGTCCATGCATTGGGTCACTGGGTTACCGCCCCCAGCGCGTGCTGCCGCGTGTACTCGTGGATGCAGATGGCGCCGCTGACGTGGACGTTGAGCGAGCGGATGATCCCCAGCTGCGGTATCTCCACAGTGTGCTGCAGCAGCCCCAGAATGCCCGCCGGGATGCCCTCCTTCTCACGCCCCAGCACGAGCACCGTGCGCGGCGGGAAGCGAAAGTCCTGCAGAAGGTGGCGGCCGCAGCCGTGGGCGGCAGGCCAGGGTGTTGTTGAGTGGAAGGGCTGTGGGGGGTAAGCAGCAGCAGCAGCAGCAGCAGCAGCAGGCTGGAGTGCAAGGGTCAGGGTGCCCCAAGCCAGCGCAGCGCAACAGCACATAGATCTTGCAGGGTAGCAGCAGCAGCAGCAGCAGAATAAGCACTGGAGGACAGCTGGGGTGCACTGCGGGGGTGTTGTGACCCCTGGTGAAGCCCCACTGGCCGCCCTGCCGCCCCGGACTGCCAGTGCAGTGCAGCGGCACGTGCCTGCAGCGGCACAGACTCCGCCGTCTGTTCTAGCCCCACGAGCGCCCAGCCGCGCGCCGCCTGCGCCTGCAGCCAGGCGCCCAGCGTCGCCTCTGCGCGGGGCATGCGGTGTGCACAGGGAAGCGTGATTGGAAGCGTGATTGCTGTGCAAAGGTGAGGTTATGAGCATCCGGGTCTGCATGCAAGACAGGCCGGGGCAGTACAGGCCGGACAGGCAGGGAAGGACAGGCAGGCAGGGCAGGCAGGCAGGCGGGCAGGCGGGCGGTCCCGTGAGCCCCCCGTGCCTTGGCCTGCCAACCGAGCCAGCAAGCAAGGTGCATGTGTGCTCAGTGCGGCATGGTATCCCAGCGCAGGGGTGCCAGCTGGCGCCGCTGACGCGCCCGTCACCCGCCGGCCCACCTGGCACCTCCACAAGCGGCACCCAGTTGTGTGCCGTCACGGCGATGGTGGTGAAATCCTTCTGCCGCGTGACTGACAAGTCGCTGAGCACCAGGCAGGAGGCCCTGCAGCATTGGGACACGGCAAAGGGTCGCCACAGGTTTGCTGACGGCGCTTTGGTACTGCGCAGCCAGCCAGCGTGTGCAGGCTGGGGCCTGGCCCCACCCCACACCCCACGCCCAGTGGGGATGCAACTGGAAGGCGCAGCCAGCCGAGGCACACACACCAGGCCGCACAGGGGCAGCCAGGCAGGCGGGGGACGCAGTCCCACCTGAAAATCTCGCAGGTCCGGGCCAGCCCCGCCAAGTTGGGCGCCTTGGAGAGCAGGGAGGCCACCACTATCAGCTGCTGCCGCGGGCCGCCACGGGCGGCAGCCGCCACCTCTGCTGCCTCTGCCAGCTGCAGCCCAGTGCCATCCAGGGTGCCGCCCGCCAGGGCAGAGCTGCCCACAGCATCGGCCCAAGGACCCACCCCGCCTGCCGCAGCCGCACCGCTGGCTGCCGCCCCCGCAGGAGCAGCGCCGCCGCCCTTCTTCTGCCAGTTGCTGCTGCTGGCGGGGCCTGGCGCCTGCGGCTGCGAGCGGTGTGCGGGTGGGGCGACCTCGGCGGCGGCCGCGGCAACCTGCAGGGGTGTGGAAGACGGAGCAGCCAGGAGGCTGTGTCAGATGGTGGACCACGACTAGCAGCCAACCCTGCCTGCCTGCCTGCCTCTCAGGCCTGCTACCCAACAAAGCATCCCGCCGCCCAAACCCAGACACCAAGCACCCAATGCCCCACTACTCGACACCGCAACCATTTCCCCTACTATATACAACCTGCTGCCCCGCCCCCCTGCACCTTGCTCTCACGCAGGTCGTGCCGCACGTGCTGCCGCTCGGAAGCCAGGAAGGTCTGGACCGCCTCCAGGAGCGGCTGCAGGAGGCGGCGGCGGCAGGAGGGGTGAGCACGTCTCGGTGTCTGAAGCCATGGCGCATGTGCACGCCTGCCTGAGCATGGGGGTGCGCTAGGTGTGTGCGGGCATGCAGTGTGCGGGCATGCAGTCCACCTGTGGCCGTGCGGCCTCCATTGGTGCCTGTCTGTGGCCTGCCCCTGCTGCCCACCCAGCCCTCTGTCACCCCCAGGCACATGGTGTCCCCCCCACCTGCGGCGCGCCCTCAAAAGAGGCAGCTGCCCCCAGCATGCCTGCACCCTGCAGTGGGCAGGTAGCAGCGCAGGACGGCGCTGTGACGGCACAGATTAGGCAGCATGCATGCTGTGTGCATGTGCACCCCATTCTAGAAAGGTTGGCCAGAGTGCAAGCAGTGCAGAGCAACCCCCATGCACGTGCTGCTACGGCGAGCTGCAGCACAGCATGCACAGCACACACAGCGCACGCACCGAGCACAGCATGCCCGCCGGCGTGACAGCCTGCTCCAGGTCGAGTGCGTCAAAGAAGAAAGCGTGGCTCAGCCCCCGCCGCAGCCGGCCCACGTCTTCATTCTCCCTGTGCACAGATTGCCAGGTGGAGGGGCGTAGAGGCCAGCAGGTGTTGGGGCAGAGGGGCGCAGCAACGCGCCAAGAGGCATGCGTGTTGCATGCGTGCACAAGCCGCCGGCGAGGCCACACCGCTGCACATGCGTCGGCAGCAGGAAACCCTGCGCCCCGGCCCTCCTGGCCCGGCTAGCTTGCCTGAAGAAGCGCAGCAGCGCAGCTGCAGCGGCGCTGCCGGCTGGGAGTGATGGGAAGAGCTCGTACAGGCGCCACAGCACCAGCTGGGCAAAAGTCCTGGGAGTGGGGGAGGGGAGCGGGCACACGCGTGGCACAACACGTGAGAAGATGAGGAGGCACAACTAAAGGCCGGCACTGTGCATTGACGGACGGCATGCCGGGAGCGCAGCTAGGCCTGTCCTGGTTGAAGGCCGGGCCGGCAGGTTCCGAGAAGCTCACCGCAGCGCGTGCACATGGGAGAGCGTCCAGGGCGTGACAGCCGCCACCACTTCCTCCAACAGCCCAGCCTCTGCCTCTGCCTCTGGATGTGCCAACGCAGCGGCTGCAAACAGCTGCGGGCCGCCCGGCGTTGCCGCCACCGGCGGCGGGGCTACGCCTGCTGCTGCAACCGCTGCGGGCGGCTGCAGGCGCCGCACCAGCTCTTGCGCAGCCAGAATGATAGGAGAGGACAGGGCTTGGTTGTTGCTGGTGGCGCAGCTGGTCAGCAGGGGGAGCAGGCGGGCGCGCAGGAGGGCGGGGGCGCGGCGCAGCAGTACAAGTGCGGTGGTGTCGATGTAGTGCCGCACGTTTGCCAGCTCAGGGTTGGCCAGCACAGCCAGCAGCACATCAAAGTCTGCAGCAGCAGCAGCATCAAGGGAGGCACATGAGGATTCGAAGCAACTTCAAGACGCACCTGATCTCACTGTGGATGGGTGGTGCTGTATGGGTGGGCTGCACGCGAGCGCCTGGCCGCTAACGCATGCCCGGGAACGTCGTTCTGTGGACCGCCTCTCCTGCATACCACAACGGCAACGCGTGGCATGCCCGCCTCACCTTGCTCCGCCTGGTCCGCCGGCACGAGCGGCGACAGCACGCACAGCGCCTGCCACAGCCGTACCTGCAGGCGGCCCGACGAGAGAAGCGAGGCGCGCACTGTCGGCGGCTAGCGGCATAGGAATGACACGCAGGGTGGAGCCGCTCGCATGTTCCTTGTGCAGGGTGACCTTGCTCAGGCATTATTCCTATAAAGGGAGAAATGTCCCCATGAAGAACGAGCCAGTTTTCCGTCCGAGGAGGGAAACACAGGCCTCACCTTCTTGCGGTGCACGTGGCTCAGGGGGCTGTACCGTACCGCTGCCAGCTCAGCGTCTGAGGTAGACAGCGCCAACAGCTGGCGCCACATCAGCAACCCGCCCGCTGCTGCTGCCACCGCTGTCGAGTCGTCGAGCCCATGCTGCTGCTGCTGCTGCTGCTGCTGCCAGCTCAGCACCTGCTCCACCCACGAGCGAAGCAGGCACAGCGCGGCCACGCGTGGCGCCAGCTCGCTGCCGGCAAACGCCGCAGCCACCTCAGCATCGCCTGGCGCCACGAGGGCCGCCAGCTCAGCTGCTGAGTCAGCATCCACAGGGTCACCCTGCACAGCATGCAGGGCAGGTCAGCTTCAAGCCTGCCGGCTTTTTTATGTTTAGGGCATGCAGGTCAGGGCCGGTCCAAGCCCGCCGGCTTCCCGTCAGGTTGGAGCCAGCGGGAATGGCGGGACACCTTGCAGGCACGCGCTTACCACGCCGCTTTGCCCGGGGTCGTCACCAGAGCCCCACAGCAGCAGCTCCCGCAGGCTGCCACTGTACTGGGGAGCCAGCTCGGGGTGGCGGCCCAGCAGCCCACAGAGCTGCAGCAGTTTAGGGTTTAGGGTTTAGGGTTTCAGCAGTTTAGGGTTTAGCAGCAGCGGGGTGCGCAGAACAGTGCCGTGGCGAGGCATGGGGGGCGGCGGCAATGGCAGATCTGCTCTGCACCGGCACTGGCAGCAGGCAGCTCTGCCCCTGCACCCGACAGAGCAGGCCGGGAACCACAAGCAAGCCTGACCTCCCCACATAGTAGCGGCCCAACTGGGAAATTTCAATGCCTCCCGCACTGACCTGCAGCGACATGATGCTCATGACTCGCCAGCTCTTGGCTCCCAGCGCCAGCAGCTGTGCCAGCAGGCGCTGCAGGGGCCCCTCTGGCGCGTGCAGCGTGGGGCTGCAGGGGGGCAGGGGTGGCAGGGCGCGGGCGCAGGGGCGAGTGGGCGCATCGAGATTGCTGCTGCTGCAGCCATCAGCGGCTGCCAGTTCCCAGGGCGGAAACCCGACCTCGGGCATGGAGGAAGGGTGTCAACAGCAGCTTGGCAAGGGTGCTTGCTTACCTTGCGTTGACGCTCTCAAAGAGCTCCGTGTGCAGGCAGGTGGACACCACAGCGGCGGTGAGCCCCGCCCGCCGCCACTTGACTGCCGCAGTGCCGCCTGCAACATAAGCCAGCCGGGAGCACATGGCAGCACGCTCAGCTTGGCAGGCTGCCCGGGAGGTGAGGAGGCACAGGCAGCCTGCCTCTGCTGCTGCATGCAGTCTCCAGTGGTGCTGCGGCGGGAGATGACTGGCAAGCATCACACAAGTAGGCCCTTAGCACCGTAGCTTGCCTCTTGACCGTTTTGCAGAAATGCACTCAAGCCCTGCAACACTTGCCTTCATATGCCTGCCAGGCCGCCTCGCACAGCCATGACGCCAGCTCAAGCGCTTCACTTTGTGTGCCCTGTGGCAATGCCCCTGCTGCCGAAGGCTGCTGCTGCTGCCGCTGTGCCAGCGCCAGTTGCCCCACGCGCGGCTGCCCCAGCGCCGCAGGCAGCAACATCCGGCAGATGCGCAGGCGCAGCAGGAGGCTGCGTGGGTCGGCGGCCAGGGCAGGCAGGAAGGCTGAGCGCTGCAGGCTGTGCAGCGCCGTCGCCAGCACCGCCGCCTGCTGCTCCTGCCAAGGCTCCTGCCCTGCAGCTCCCGCTGCCCCCGCCTGCTGCAAGCTTTGATACAGCTGCTGCTGAAGCTCCAACAAGGCTGTAATAGCCCTCCAGCACAGGCGGTGGCAATAGGCTGCCAGCGCAGCAGGGCTGCCGCTCGCCGCCGCCGCTTTCCCCTTGCCCTTCGCCGCTGCCACATCCCCCGCAGCTGCCGCCTCCAACGCCAGCACAGCGCTCATCCCTGCAGCTGCTGCCTCTGCTGCACCGGCTTGGGCCTGGGTGGGCAGCCAACCCGCCTGGGCAGCGGTAGCCAGTGCATCACAACAGCCTGCGAGGGGCAGCAGGCGGGAGGCAGCAAGCTGCCATCCTGCCGTACGTTGTGCTGCTGCTGCATCCTGCTGGTGGTGGTGCTGTTGTTGCGGCTGCTCCTGCTGCGCCTGCTGCTGCCCTTGGGCTGCGACAAAGCTGCGCAGCGCCTGCAAGCAGCCAGCTGCGTAGCGCTCAGCCGCAGCAGCTGCCCCGGCAGACCCCTGCCAGCGCTGCCGCTCCAGCAGGCGTAGGCTGTCACACATGCAGCCAAGCGCCAGCTGCGCCCTCCGGATGGCCTGGGCCGTGGCGGCTGGATGCCCAGGCTGCCCCGCCCGCTGCTCCTGCTGACCCCAGAGCGCAGCGCCTGCCGCCAAGCCGGCGTAGCTGGCAAGCTCATCTGACGCGGTGCTGACCGCCTGCGCAAGCCAGGCCACCAGCGGCTGCTGCTGCTCAGCTGCCTGTGACTGCCCCTGGCCACCAGCAGATGGTGCGGGCGGTTGGCACACTGAGAGGAGCTCGGCTAGCAGCTGCAGGCAGCGGTCCACAGATGCAGGCGCAAGGTAGGGCCTGCACGGAGGGGAGCACGGAGTGGGGCGCATGGTATGACGCTGGCAATGCCAAGCAAAAGTCGTGAAAATTGTGTGCCACAAGCGAGCACTCCACATGAATTGCAGTAGCAACACGGCACACGCAGCCAGTGATGCAGAAACACGCAACGCACACCTGACTATCTTCCCCTTACCTGCGGTGCAGCACGCCCAGCACGTCCTGCCAGCTGGCAAACACGCATGCCAAGTCGGCACCAGACGGAGCGCTGGTTCCGTTGGCAAAGCCGCCGGCCCTCACCAGCAGCATTGCCAGCCGCGCCAGTCCACCTGCCCGCTGCTGCCAGCCTGCCCAATCCGCTGCTTCGGCTGCCGCAGCACTGCCACCAGCTGCTGCTTCAGGCTGCCCAGCTGGCGGTGCCTCTGGCACAGCTGCCATGTAGCCACCCACACAGTCTGCCAGCAGCGGCAGCACGTGCCTGGTGCCGCCCGCCTGCACCCATGCAGCAGCAGGGTCCCCGAGGGACCCTCCAGGCAGCAGCAGCGGCAGCGGCAGCTGCTCCAGCCAGGCACCCATCGCCGCCAGGAGCTGCGCTTGCGTGCTGCGGTCGATGTTGCTGGCGGTGCCGTCGGCAGGAGCCAGCTGAACCACCGCCGCGACCGAGCGCATGAGGCTGGCACAGATGCTGCGTGCATAGCTGCCGTGGGCACCACCGCTGCCCCAGCTGGCGCTCAGGCCACGGCTGGCTTGCTGCAGGCGCTGCAGAAAGAGCAGCTGCCACTCCACTGCTCCGGCAACTTCGGCGCTGCTGCTGCTGCTGCTGCTGCTGTCGTTCCCTGCAGGCGCCGCCGAGCCACCGGCTGGCGCTGCCGCCGCTGTCGCAGCAACCAGCGCTGCAGCCAGCGTCTGCGCGAGCGGGCGCTGTTGCTGCCCGCCGCGGCCGCTGCTCTCCAGCTGCCCAAGCAGGGAGAGCAGCAGCTCTTGATGCGGGCTCTGCTGCTGCTGCTGCTGCTGCTGCTGCTGCTGCCGCTGCTGATATGAGTGCAGTGCAGCTGCGTAGTGGCCCATCCAGCCAGCCAGGCGCCCCTGCAGCTCCTCTGCCCCCTCGCCCCGCCACATGTGCGCCTGCCCCCCGGCGGGCAGCAGCACGTGCAGAACAAACGGCAGGGGGAGGCCAGCCAGGAGCGGCTCCTCGGCCTGCTGCCCCTGCTGCACTGCCCCTGTCTGGCGCTGCTGCTCAGAGTGCCAGGCTCGGTCCAGAAAGGCGCCCAGCACCAGGCGTTGCACCTGCACCACCAGGGGGTATTTGAGGACCAACTCTTGTTTGCAGCTGCCCACGAAATGCACAGGTAGAGCCAGGCGCATCAGCAGTTCAACAAGGCAGGCAGGCAGCAGTGCAACCTAGCAAGCAAGTGCGTCTATGAATCAAATTGAGCAACAAATAATACCTTTGTTGATACGCACATAGACGCACTTGGTGTGCAAAGAAGAAGGAGAAAATGGAAGCTTTCTCCCCAGCGGCAAACTCCTTCCCCCGGCTACCAACCTGCTGGTGTTCATGCTGCAGCCCCCGAGTCCACACCACCTCCAGCCAGGGCCAGCTGCCAGGGCCGCCGCCGCCTGCACTGTCAGCCACACTATGCTTGTCTGTAGTCGCGCCCGCAGCCGCTGTCAGCGGGGGCTCGGCTGCGGTTGCGTCTGGCGCAGCCGCCGGGCGGTGCAGCCTGTCGATGTCCCCCCAGGCGTCCTGCAGGATGGGATGGGATGCAGGCAGGCAGGCAGGCGGAAGGCGGGCATTCGTGGAGAGAGTGTGGGAAGGGTGTTGGCAGTCGCCGGCAGGGAGAGGGAGGACAGCTCTTCGTGCACGTGCAAGCATGAGCGTAAGAGAGGCGCTGCAGAAGCCCAGGGGCAGGGCAGGGCGGGGAGCGGGGAAGCAGAAGGCTGGAAGAAGCGGGAGGGTTCCTGCAGCACCGGGGATGCCTCACCCTGACGAGGTGTGGGGCCAGCTCTTCCAAGGAGTCGAGCACCTTCAGGTAGGACCGCCAGGCTGGCGCCAGCTGGCCTGCAGGGACAAAAGCAGGGCAGGAGGCAGGCCGTGATCAGCGTGCCTTCAGGAGAGGCCGCCAGGCTGGCGCCAGCTGTCCTGCATTGCCCGGGCCCAGGTGGCAGGCAGCTCGTGATCAGCGCATGCAAAGCAGGGGTGCACGGTCCGGGCAGCCGGCGCGGGGCCAAGAGCAGCACAGCGCAGTGCGCACTTACTGGGGGCAGCAAGCAGGTCGACCTGTGGAGAGCAATGCTGGGGTGCCGGGCACAGCGGGCGCGCAGCAGGCACAGCAGCAGCAGCGCATGGTGTCAGGGAAGCAGGGCTCACCGTCAGGCTGGCTGACGGCCAGCTGCAGCACGTGGGTGGCGCGCTTGCGGCTGGCTGCCTCCACGTCGCACAGGCAGCTGCGCAGAAGCTGCCAGAACTCGGCATCTCCCGGCACCCCCTGCCACTGCTGCTGCTGCTGCTGCTGCTGCTGCTGCCCCTGGTCTGGCATGCACGCCTCCCGCTGGCGCAGCAGCAGAGGAGCAAACTGCACGAGCAGCGCCAGCCCCAGGTGCCGCTGCTGGGCAGGCCGGGACAGCAGCTCCCTGCGTGGGCGGCCGGCAACAGCGAGAGGCACGCGAGTAACGGAGCAGCAGCATGGTTGGCGGGTGCCAAACATGCAGAGCTGGGATTGGGCGGCACGAGCGGCCGTGCCGGCCCCCCAGCCAAGACGCGTAGCACACATGCGCAGGCAGGCAGCAGCACTCACTTGCATGCCGCCCACAGCTGCTGAAGCGCGGGCGAAGGCTCGCCCAGCTGGCATGCTGCTTGGAGGGAGGCCGGCAGCAGGAGCTGCGCGGCCGCATGTGCTGGCGCCATCGCTGCCTCTGCCGCTCCTATCGCTGCCTGCTGCCTGCCCTTGGGGCGGGCACTGGGCGCCTGCTGTGGTTGCTCTGCAAGCAGCAGCTCCAGCACAGCGGGCAGCACCTGCTCCGCTGCATGCCGCAGCACCGCCTGGCACCCCGGTTCGATAGGTTGGCTGGCTGCTAGAGCCTGCTGCACTACCGCTGCCGCCAGCCGCATGCGGAGCTCTGCCGGCAGCAAGCTCAGGACTTGAAGGTCTGGTGCCCCCGCCGCTGCTTCCTGCCTGTGGCCTGCTGTCACCTGCTGCGCCTGCTGGGTGCTGACGGCAGCGCATACCAGACCAAGGCCCGCGTCCCAGCAGTGGTGTTCTGCAAGAACTTCTGAAGTGGTTCGCAGCACTGCCTGCTGGCGCTCCGAGGCTGCCGCATCCCGAGCCAGTGCCGCCAGCAGCGGCAGCAGCAGCCGCGCCACGACCGCCGCCGCCGCTGCGCTGTGCTCCCCTGCTTGCTGCCCTTGCAACTGCCGCAGCAGCACTACAGCCGCTGCTGCCAGCACCCACAGCTGCTTACTATCTGTTACTGCCTCTGTCTCAATGCTGCTGCTGGCTGCCAGGCGCAGCAGGGTCGACAGCTTCTGCTCGGGCTCTGGCGCAGGGCCGTCGTGTGGGGCGGCAGCAGCGAGTGCCGCCACTGCCAGCCGCCCCGTCGCCTGCAAGTTCAGGCCCTCATCGGCCGCCGCCAGCGCATCAATTACCCGCAATGACCTCGCATCCTCCTCCGCAGGCATACGGTAGCTGCAGCGAGGCGGCGGCTGCAAACCAAACGTGAGACGTTCCGCTCCCGCAAGCACGGGGACAGGGCCTGCTTATGGGATATCAAGCGGTGAAATGCACACCATCGATCGATTGGGCCAGCGGGTTATGCGAAGGATGATCGTCGAGAGCTGAGCTGGCGGCGGCGGCAGCGGCAGGGGGGGCGTCGCTGCCTTCTGCAGTCCTCTCTTCGAGGCTTGGGTGAAGGTGAATGACATTTGACATTACATGCCATAAGATTATCATCAAGCGAGCTAAATTGCTCGCCCATGCCATGGCAGCGCCCACAAACCCCCTCGCCGATGCCGCCACCATATCACTTGCGCCCGCCCTGCTGCTGCTGCTGCAGGTGCTGCAGGTACTGCCGCACCAGGCCGCGAATGGCTGAGGCTTCAGACACCAGGAAGCCGGCTGAACTGGCGCCAGCGTGGCGCTGCATCACCTTGGCGCTGCACTTGGCGCACACTGCACGAGCGACGGGGGCGGTCAATGGAACAGGGGAGGGGGCAGGCGGGAGGGGTGGGAGGAGGCATCTGAATACTGCTCGCTGCTCACATGCACTTCCTTCTGCGCAGCCTCAACAGGCAGTCCCAGTTGCCAAGCACAGGGCTTGAGTCCGAATCCTCCGGGCGCCCTCCGCTTGACGCAGCCAACCCCAGGAAGGGCACCGCTCGCCACCGCCCCGCACCAGCCTCCCACCGTGTGCCGCAGCACCAAACCACCCTGCCCCACCCTCCTGCAACATCACATTGCTGACCTGGTGCCGCTTCAGCGGCGTGCGCAGCCCCTCTCAAACTCTGCCCCAGATGAACCTTACACATGCAACATGCGGATTGACGGTGCCCTCACCTGCGTCATGCAGCTCTGCGCTGATCTGGCGCCGCTTGAGCAGCGGGTGCAGCTCAGCCCGGATGAACAGCTCCACCTGCTGCTGCACGGCAGAGCTATCACATGAAGCCACTCCAGCGGCAGCGCAGGGAGCAGCGCCGGGGGCAGCAGCACTAGCGGCATCGCCGGTGCTGCCTGGTTGGTCTGCCACCGCCGTTGCTGCTGCTGCTGCTGCTGCTGCTGCTGCTTCCTGCAGCGCTGCTGGTGCATCAGTTGCGGCAGCAGGGCCAGCTGCAAGCTTGCGTGCTGCTGCCGCTGCTGCCTCCGGTGCCGAAGCTGCTGCTGCTGCTGCTGCTGTTGCCGCTCGTAGCGGCTTCAGGCCGGCGCCACCCACAAGCGTCTGGGCACTGGTGGGAGCCAGGGCAGCGCCAGCTGGCGCCTCGCTGTCAGCCTGGCTGTCTGGCACTGCTGCCGCCCAGTCAATGTCTACCTCTTCTAGTTGAGACACCCCACCTGCTGCGGGCTTCTTAGAAGCTGCTGCTACTGAGCCGGCCTGCCCACAGCGTGCCGCCGCTGCCTGCTCCACTGCTCCTCCGGCCTGCCCTGACCCGCTTGCTGGCGGCGCAGCCGCCTGTCCCTGTCGCTGCTCCGCTGCTTTTTCTGCCACACTGCCAGCACCTCCGGGCTCTGCTGCCGAACGCTGCTGTTGCTCCTGCTGCTGCTGCTGCTGCTGCTGCACCGCCTGCTGCGGTTGGCCCCCCACTGTTGACTGCTGCTGCTGCCGCTGCTGCTGCACTGGCGGCTGCTGCTGCGCCTGCCACTGCGTGGCGCTAAGGCGGGCTGCCAGGTTTTGGTACACAACTGCGCTCCCGCAGCGGCCGAACAGCTCCTTTTCTTGTGCCTGTGCCGCGCCCCAGGCCGCCTGCCTGCGCCAGGGAGAGAGGAGGAAAGGGTCTGGGCTGCAGGGTGTGGCAAAGCAGTACGCTGGCCCTGTGTGCAGGCAGAGCACCGATCCAGAGGGTGTCAGCCAGCGCTGCCAGACAGACACCACTCAGCTGAGAACAGACATACCTGAGCGCTTAGCGCCAAGCTGTCACAACAGATCAGCCCTAATCTGACCTCTGCTACCCAGTCCAACTCTTCCCCATGCACACCTCAGCTCCGCATCAGCTCCCGCTGCCTCTGGCTCCAGTGCCGGCTCTCTGCGCTGGGCTGCCAGCGCCAGGTGCTCTCCTGCCAGCTTGTTCAGCACGGTCTGCCTGCAGCCGGCGGCAGCGGCGGCAGCAAAACGGGGCTACAGGCCAGGGTTGAACGCAGAGCGATACGTGTTCAAGCCAGCGTGCAAGCCGCGTCTCCGGCACCAGGGCACAAGTGATTGCCGGCAACCACAGCCCACAGGGCCACAACCCAGCAAGCCCTCTGCCGTGCCCACCACAGTTGGTAGCTGCTGCTTGCCAATCATAAGGCAAGTCCAACATGCAGCGCAGACTCAAAGTGATGCATGCCCCACACCATCTCAAGCACAGCCCACTGCAGGACTGCACCAAACCATCATGCGCCCCATGACACCGACATACCACTTTGAACACACTGGACCCGATTGTGCCCCCCTGGGCACCCAAAGACTGCTTTGAGCACTGCCCACCAGCGGACTGGCTGCACCCACTGTGTGCTCCCCACGGCACCCACAGACTGAGTTGAACGCGCAGCCCCCTGGAGGACTCCACCAAACAGTCACGCCTCCCGTTGGCACCCACCGGTGGATGCGTGGGATCTTGCTGCGGGCCAGGTAAGGCACCATAGGACGCTGCTGAACTGGCACCGCGGCCAGATATTCGGCACCGCGCCGGGCGGCGGCGGCCGCTGCTTCGGCTGCTGGGTCTGCAAGCGGCAGCAAGTGCGTGTGCGTGGGCAGATGCAATTGGCGGCTCACAGTGGTTGTGACTGTGGCAGGCTGTCAGAAGGTGGGGCAAGCAAAGAGAGGGGGAGAGAGTGGAGCCTGCGTCGAAAGCTCACTGCCGCCCGCGCACCTTGCCGCCGCCGCTTGGCGGCATGCCCACCCTCCTCCTCCTCGTCATCAGCCAGCGCGGCTTGCAGTATCAAAGCCTTTGCATTGAGCCCAAACTTCGGGGCGGCGAGGCAGGCCTGCAGCAGCTCGTCAGGCTGCTCAGCCATTGGCAAAGCCTATAGCGCGCAGTGTGCTAAAATCAAATTGGATGGAGTTCCTATCGAATTGAATGGGGAAGGCGTGCAGTGTGTTCCTAATGAGCCAGGCATGAAACCCTATAGCGGCATGCGCAGCAGCAACCGGCCAAATATAACTGGCCTCCAAAGAGCTGTTCATTGCCGTTTCCGACCCTAGAGTCTCTCGGGCCCCGCAGATCGCTCCTCGCCAAAGCAACATGGTGTTCGGGCTCCTCTTCAAGCTGATTCCCACGTGAGGTTTGATCGGTAGACACCGGTGCATGTCCGCCTTGGAATGCAGCGACCAGCGGGGGCTAGGGCCCACTCGGAGCTTCCAAAACGCCATTGACATGCTGACCCTCCCCCCGCCCTGCCTGGACCTCCTACCCGCACCCTGCTGCAGCTATGGGAACCTGACGAGGTGAGGGCAGCGCGGGAAGGCCAAACAAGGCGGCCAGCTGCGCCAGCGTTTCGCTGGGCACCTTGCCTTGTGGGCAAATGCCCTTCCTCGCCCTTGTGGGCCGCCCTGGTGGCTACTGGCGGGAGATCAGCGCGGCAGCGTGCCGGAGCCCTACATGCATCCGCCGCTGCCTCCTTCCCCCCTACCGTCCCGCCCGCTCTCTGCTCTTGCCGCCGCCGCCGCCGCCGCTCCCGCCCTCTTCTACGCCCCTACTCGTGCCCCTCTGCTTCCCATCTGCACCTCAGGCTGCTGGCCTTTGCGGTGGGCATGGTGTTCCCCACCCTGGAGAGCATGAAGGCGATTGAGAGCAAGACGCTGGGCGACGACACGCAGGTGGGCGGGCATGACGGTTTTGTGGGAGGGAGGCGGGTGGGGAACTGACGCTGTTTGTTGGGGTACCGGCGGTACAGCAGGGTCGGAATACACACGTGAGGCCAGCCACTGTGGAGAGCAGGGGTTATTGAGTGCTGTAAGACCAGGGGGCATCACCGCTGCGCTGGGTGATGAGACGCGGGAGTGGCGGGGAGACGGGCGGGAACATGAAATTCTGGCGGTGGGTTACCCGAATGAAGGCACAGTGAAGTTCTGCAACACAGTTGGTCTGGCAATGCTGCGACCAATGTTCTGGGTGTGCTACGCTGCGGTCCCACCTGACACCGCACCCAACAAGAAGCAAGCAGCTGCCCCTCCCCCGGCTGCCAGCAGCGGCTGTCGTGCCAGCGCATGGCACTTAGATGTTTCGCCGCCAGCCCCGCCGTGGCTCTTGCGTGGTCTACCGTGGCAAATTATGTCCTGCTCTTCCCTTTCCACCCGCCTGCCTGCCCTGCAGTGGCTCACGTACTGGGTGTGCTACGCGACCATGCTGTCCATTGAGCAGGTGGCCTGGAGCCTCCTCGTCTGGTGAGCTGTGAGCTGACCTGAGCTTCCATGTAGCAGGAGTGTGGGGTTCAGGGAAATGGGACAGAAAGATGCTTGATTGAAGCATTGGAGCGGGCGGTGCAGCCATGTGGCATAGCCAGCAGGTGCCAGCAAGGCACGGCTTGAGAGGGCGGTGGCAGGGGCGGGATGGATGTGCGCACCTCGCAGTCCCTCAGCCGTGCAAGCCGGGAGACGCGACGCGCGCTGGCAGGCGACCAGCATTGCAGCCGGTAGGCACGACCGGCCCTTACCCTCACTCCGAACCCCTACCCACCTCGCTGTCCCTGCCTGCTGCCTCCCCTTTTTGGGGCCCTCGCAGGATCCCCCTTTACCGTTTGGTGCGCGTGGGCGCACTGGCCTGGCTGGCGCTGCCCCAAACCCGGGTGCGTGGGCGGCGGGCGGGACAGTGCCAGGGGCGGGCTGCAGGGCGGTTCTGGCATGGCGGCAAGCAGGGGCTGACTGGGGCTGAGCGATGCACGTTGTGGGCGCCCTGGCAAACCCCGCCCTCCATCACGGCAGTCCTTGTCTTCCTTCTGGCCTGCCTTGGCTTACTGATAAGGTTGCTCATGGTCCCCCCTGCTCCTCGGGTGCAGGGCGCTGCCTTCATCTACTCCCAGTTTGTGCGCCCCTTCCTGCTGGTGGCGGTGGAGAAGGCACGCCAGGTGCCGGCGCTGGAGCCCTACGCCAGCCAGTTCCTGGCCAGCAAGGTGGGCGCTTGCTTTCTCTTATCACCTGTGGGTGGGTGGGTGGGGCGTTTCGTAAGTTCTTGGCCAGCACGGCGGCGAGGGTGGCGTGCAGGGGCTACCTGGTGTGTGGTGAGGCGTTCTTGGGTGGTGGGGTGCCTGGCATGCTCTGAACAGGGTGCTCCAAGTGGTGTTGGTCCCCCGGGGCTGAGGCTGCTGTTGCCACCGCGGCCGACGGCGGGCCCCCTCCGCGCCGCGCGCGCTGCTCTTCCCAAGTGCAGGCGGCCGCCTCTGAGGCCCCCTCCTCTGCCTTTGTCAGCCACACTCGCTCCAAGGAGGCCGAGCACCCCGCCGGCATGCTGGTCCGTGCGCCGTACACCACAGCACAGCACAGCACAGCACAGCATGGCACAGCATAGCACAGCACAAAAGTGCTGCATTCACCAATTGCCCCTGCCTCTGGCCCTGCAGCGCAGTACAACAGGCTTGGGCCCAGTTGCTGCCCTGCTGCGCGCTTTGGAGCCCATGCCCTCGGGCCGACTTCCTTACCGCCCACTTGCCGCTGTCAGCGCCCACTCACCCGCCTGCCCACCCACCCGCCCACCTAAGGCCCCTCCGCCCCTACTTGTGTGCCCCCACCTGAACCTGCTGACGTGGCGGCGCTGCCCTGCTGACGTGGCGACGCCCCCTTCTTCTTCACATGGTCATGTAATGTAATGCAGGACTTGGACGCCGTGAAGCGCGAGGCCATGCAGAAGGTGGAGGAGACCCTGGAGAAGGCCAAGCAGGCGCAAGCCGCCAGGTGGGCTTGGTTGCAGCCGTGTGCCGGTGTTGTCACCGAAACGCTTGGCTTTGGGGGAAGGGCACGCCAAGGATGCGTTTGGGGGCGCGTGGCCGGCGGCCGTGTGGGTTTGTGGTGCCTTGCACTCTATGTGTGTGCGGCATGAGGTGTTGCATGAGGCTGTTGCTCAGTCACGTGCTGGTGTTGGGACACACCTCGTGCCTCCCTGCCCCTCCGGCTGCCACAGCCCGGCCTCGCCTCTTGCTGCCTTGACATACCACGTCCCACCCTGCCCCCCTGCAGCGTGGAGGAGGAGCGCCAGTACCAGCCCCTGAAGTCGCACGCGCAGTAAACAAGCCCACCACAGCAGCGCAGCACGGGCAAGCTTCAGCGTGAAGCTGAGTCGCTGCCGTGGCGGCGCTTGGGCGCATCAGCAGGCGCAGCAAAATGCTGCACCCCAAAGCTCACTCGCGCGGCGAGTGACGCCTGCCGTTGACAGAGCACCCTGCAACCCCTTTTTGGTGGGATCCGTTCCATCTGTTGGTCTCGCCCATCAGCAGGCCCTCCCACAAAAAGCCGTTGGATCCCCTCAGCCCCCAACCCTCCACCCTTCCCCAGCAGCTGCCCTTCTCTTGCATTAGGCACTCCGCGTAGCACCCACTTGAGTTGGCATGTACAGTAGCAGCAGCGCAGGCTTGGGCCGCCCGTTCCCGGCCTGCCGCACCGCCGACCCTGCCTAAGACACCTGCCCCCCTTCCCCTTTTCTTTGTTTGTGTGTGCCACCCCTCCTGCAATCACACGCAATACACAGCAGCAGCTGACCGTGGCATGCCTGCCCGACTCGATGCATTAGAAGCACTGAATTGTCTTACAGGCAAGGTGGTGCGTTCCGTGGGTCACACAGACGGGCCCTGAATGGTTGCGAATTGAGGCAGGGAAAAGCCAAGGACACAGATATTGGATGGCGTTGGTAGCGATGCCTCGGGGCAAAACATGCACGGTTTGTTGGGGGCGAAAACACATGATGAGAAGAAGCAGAGCACAGTCCTTGCAAAGGCACCCCGACCAGGGAGATTGGCTGGATCTAGCAAGGCAGACAGGGAAGACAACAACAGGAAAACGAGCTGGGAAAGATAGCGAAAACGTGGGGACGGCGGTGGGCGCCGCACTATGCACCGTCAACCTGCAACACTGGCCACTTTGACGTCACGTGCCGGTCAAAGTGGCCAGTGTTGCAGGTTGGAGCGAAACACAACCGCTGCCATGTGAGTGCAGGGCAGTGGTTGTGAGTGGCCCAAGGTACGCACACGCGGGCGACCACCCGTCTGTCCAGGCGGGATCCAAAGAAAGCTGTCCCAGCAAAGCACAGCAGCAAAATGTGCGCTGGCTGGTGACAGATAGCTGGTCCCCCGCAAAGTGCGCTCCAAACTGCCTCCGCGGGCAAATCGGGCACTACAATGCGAAGTGAACAGCATAAGGCGGGCGTGCCACGGCCGTGAAGCCGGGGCGCGAGCGCCTTCGGGCAGGCAGGCGCCGGGTTGGAGACCCGGTGTGCTGGCCGCC
>JAPTJF010000726.1:0-17834 GCA_029339195.1 Micractinium sp. NFX-FRZ
TGCGGCTGCGGCTGCGGCGGGCACCGCGGCGGGCTGGCCGGCCGGCTGGTCACCGGCGGCGGCTGGGGCCGCCGCCGCGCCCTCCTGCTGCTGCTGCTGCTGGGGTGCAGCGGCGCCAGCTGCTGCGGCAGCGGCGCGCTGCTGCTGCTGCGCCGCCGCTGCCGCCTGCGGCACGCCGGCCATCCGGTTGAGGAAGCGGCGCACCGGCTCTGTGGCGGTCAGGTAGAGCAGCAGGCCCACGCCGAGCAGCATGAGGAAGCGGCCTGGCGGGCAGTGCTGGTAGACCACAACCATGAGGACCATCAGCTGCAGCAGCGCACGCATGTTAAGCCTGACAAGTATGCGGGGGAAGGGGCGGGGCGGGCGGGCGCCCACGGCCCCTGGCACGGCCGGCATGCCTGCGCCGGGTGCAGCGCCAGCGGCGGCAGCTGCTGCGTCGTGGCGGCGCAGAAGCTCTGCCAGCTGCGGCGGCAGCTGCCCCCGCTGCTGCTGCATGCGCAGCATGTCGGCGATGGCGGCTGGCAGCTGGGCTGCAGGCAGGGAGGAGCGAGGGCCGAAGAGGAGGGGGAGAGAGGCAGTGAGATTGGCAGACCAGGCAAGCAGCAACACACAATGAGAGAGGGCAGGGCTGATGATGCCACCACAATAGTTGCAGGCCCAGCGAGACAGCTGAGCAGGCAGTGCAGGCGGACAGGCAAGCCGGGCTGCAAGTGTCGTATCACCCATTCCCCTCGGCATCACCTGGCTGCTGGTGGCGCCGGCGCTGGCGCAGCTGCGCCTGCGGGATGTGGTACTGCACCTGAACAGAAGGCGGCAGGAGAGGGCAACGGGGGACAGGAGGCAGGGGCCAAGGCTGAGGGAGGGGGCAGAAGCTGCCGAGGGCCAGCGACCTTTTCCAGCCTGCTCTGCACGAGACCCTCCAAGCAGGCAGGCCTTCGGTAAGCATGAGCCTCTGGCTGGCAGGCGGCACAGCCTGACAGGCCAGCAATGTATGGCTGTCGGTGGCACACCAGGGGGGCTCACCTGCATCTGCGGCTGCTGCATGGGGTGCGGGTAGAGCGGGTAAGGCATCATCGGGGCGGCCATGAGCAGCTGGCCCTGCAGCAGCAGCACAAGGTGGCGCAACGGTCAGAATGCGAGGGGAGGCAGGGTGCGAGCCGACTAAGCGCATGCATGGAGAGGGTGCAGGCGGCAGGCAGACGGGGGAGCCGAAGGCTGGCAGGGCAGGCAGGCCCCAAAACAAACCACCTACATGCCACAAACCGACACATCGGCCCTGCAAACTCACCGGCATCGCGGCGGCTGCGCCCTCGCCCGCCTGCTGCTGCTGCTGCTGCTGCTCCGCCCCCGCTGCGCCCTGCTCCCCTGCCAGGTAGGCTGGCAGCACCGGCTGGGGCACCGGGATGAGGGTGGGCACAAAGGCAAAGGCGGGCTGCTGGAACATCTGCGGCAGGGGGACGCTGACGGGGGCGGCGCCCGCTGCGCCCGCTGCGCCTGCTGCGGCCTGTGCAGCGGCCGCAGCATCCGTCCCGGCGCCGGTGCTGCTGGGGCCGGCTTGGTCAGCGGCGCCTGACGCAGCAGGGGCCGTGCCGGCGGCTGCAGATGTGGCCCCAGCAGTCCCTGCTGCCGCCGCCGCACCAGCCTCGCTGGTCTGTGCCTGCGCTGGCGCGGCCGGGGGCCCCTGCTGCTGCTGCAGCGCCTGCAGGGCTGCGGTGTAGGCGGCTGACAGCGCAGGCTGGTATAGCGCTGCAGCGTAGGCTGCTGCTGCCGGGTTGGGGATGGGTGCGTAGGCAAAGCTTGGCGCCATAAAGGACGCCATGGCAGCCGAGGTTGGGAAGCCACCCGACATCCCCGCCGCCAGCCCGGCATACCCAGCGGGCAGCCCAGCGTACCCAGCGGGCACCCCGCCGTAGCCAGCAGGCATCCCGGCATAGCCGGCAGGCAGCCCGGGGTAAACAGCTGTGTAGCCAGCAGTTGCTGCTGCTGCCGGGGCTGCGCCACCTGGCATCGCCGTTGGTGCTGCTGCCGCAGCAGGGGCGGCGGCCTGCGCAGGTCGGGCGGCGGGCGCCGGCGCTGGGGCTGCGGCTGGTCGAGCTGGCTGCTGTGCCGCTGCGGTGACACTGGTGCTGGCACCGGCGCTGCTGCGGGCTGGGGTCGGCTGCTGCTGCGGCGGGGGCGGCGTGCGGGCTGCTGCTGCCGGCAGCTGCGCTGCGGGCGGCTTGATCACGATGTGAAGCGACTGGGGGCAGGAGGGGTCAACGTTCTGCAGGATAAAAGGTGTGGAGGGGTGTAAGGAGTGCGTGCTTGTCAGATACAGCTGACTTGGCTGACCGGCAGCACACAGATGGGGGCAGGCCGGTTTAAGGCTGGCAGTCCACCAGCGGGTTCCCCCCAAGAGCAGCGGGCTGCAACCACAGGCAGGGGTGGCTGCCTCACCGGCACCACAAAGTCGGACAGCACCGCATTGTCGTCCTTCAACACCCGGCCGGCATAGATGGGCTGCAGGAGGGCAGCCAGAGAGGACAGCAGTGCTCAGGAGGTGCTCAGGCCCAGGCAGCAAGGGTGCGGGTGGGCGGGCGGGACGGCGGCGGGCGGGCCAGTGTAGTGCCTGACGAACCACAGGTCGCGCTCCAAGGATGCCTCTGCAGGTTCATGCCACCCCTGCCGCCTCACCGTGATGGTGGCTGGGTCGGGGGCGCCGGGGTAGCCCGCCTGCAGGCGCAGCTTCACGTCGCGGACCGTGCCCGAGGCGGGCACTCGGATGCGGATGTCCTCCTGAGCCGGCCTCCCAGGATTCTTGACTACAAACTCGATCTCCTGCTCCTGCGCCATGGCTCCCAAAGCGGCGCTCCCAGAGCGCTGGAAGCCGGATGGACAGCGGCTGGGGAGCAGGTCAATTGAGGCAGACAATGGGTCGGCAACAAGGGGGCTTGGGGAGGCAAATGAGGGTTCTGCAGCCCAGCAGGCGCACGCATAGCACACCAAAGCATGAGCGGCCCTTGGCGCCTCTGGGCGTTTCGGGGCTGTCATTGATCAATCAGAGGCAGGGCAGGAACAGAGCAGCTCGAGGGAACAGCGCGCGATCACCGCGTCCTCCTCTTTGCCGAGGCTTGGGTGGGCCAGCTAGCGCAGAGGATCGGGAGGGGAAATGGTGCTCAATGTTAGGGCCAAGCAGTCAGGTGAGGCCGCTCGGCAGGTGCCGCGATCACCTCTCTGGCGCCCTTCTCCTGCCTGCCGTGCACCCCTGTCGGGCGCAGCCTGCCAGGGATGCCCACGCTGCGCGCCCCTGCCCCGCAGACGCCGTGGTGCGCATGCTGCACTTCAACGCCGCGCCCGCCGCCGCTCTCAAGGCGGCGACGGACGAGGACATTTACAAGGTGCTCGTCCTGGACCGCGTGACCAAGGTGTGAAGCCTGCTGGGAACGTGGTGAAGCTGTCAATGTGGAGAGGGCGGGATGAGAGAGGACTGGCATGAGCGCCCGCCCCGTCTTCGTGCAGCACAGCAGCTGCCACCTGCCAGTGCCGTTGCCTGGCAGTTGGCTTGCCCCTGCGGCAGGCATAGTGCTGCTTGGCGCTGCTGGCGGAGTTGCGGGGGCAACATCCCAGCCCAGCCCCCGTGCAGCCGCCCTCAGTGCCGCTCTGTTCAGGACATGCAAGCACCCACCCAGGGCGACCTGCCCATCTGCTGCCGCTGCCAAGTGTCCCGTGCCCCGTTCACGCCCGGACACACTGCCCCGCCTGCATGACCCCCGCCTTGGCAGGACATCCTGGCCCCCCTGCTGCACGTCAACGAGCTGCGCAAGCACGGCGTGACGCTGCACCTGCTGCTGGACGCGGATCGGCAGCCAATCCCCGATGTGCCGGCCGTCTACTTTGTGCAGGCAAGCCGGTTGGCTTTAGTATCATGGCAGTGTGTTGCTGGGCAGGGCAGGCTAGTTGTGTATGTGGGTGTGAGGACCAGAGGCATGTTGTGCGTATGGCGAGCTCGCAGGCTGGGCAGGGGCGCAGAGGTGGACCAGGGGCGCAGAGGTGGACCGGTTGGTGCAGGAGACGTGCCACGCTCGGTTGCCTCACCCCCTGGCCTGGCTTATCTCTGCAGCCGACGGAGGCGGCAGTGCAGCGCATTCTGGATGACCTGGCGCGGGGGCTGTACGCCACCTTCCACCTCAACTTCAGCACCCACATCTCCCGCCCCCTCATGGAGAAGCTGGCGGCAGGTGGGCGCACTTGTGTGCAGTGCAGTGCAGTGAGGTGGCGGGCGGGTTGTGCCGTCTTGCTCATGTTGTTTGCTGCGCATCCTCACAGGCAGCGGGCAGCAGCTGCGTGAGGCATGGTGCTGCAGTGTCATGTGGGGTGGTTGCTGTGTGCTGCCAGGTGCCCCAAAATCGAGCTGGCTGCAGGTGACTGCAGGGAGCTAGGTTGCTTGCAAGTGCTGAGCCTTTGCAAGTGCTGAGCCTGGGCAAGCGGCGTGGCGCAGCTGGGTGTTGCTGGAAGTTGTGAAGGAAAATGAACTGCATATTGCACACCGTTTTAACCCAGCTCCGCCCGCCTGCCCCACCTTCCAACCTTCCTGCCCGCCCTCTGCCCCGCCAGGTGGGGTGGCGGCCAACAGCGCGGCCCGCGTGGCGCGGGTGTACGACCAGCACGGGCAATTCATGAGCCTTGAGGGGTCGCTCTTCACTCTGGGCCTGCCAGACACATACCTGCAGGTTTGTGTGTGTGTGTATGCATGCGCATTGGCGTGTGGTGGGGTGGGGCGCTGCTGTGTTGGATGCATGGGAGGTGGAGAGTCCGGGGCATGAGCTTGCATGTGCCTGTCTTCACGCCGGGGTTGCCCTATTGCCCTGCAACAACTTGCATTTTTCCGCCCCGCCCCAGGCTCACAGATTCCCCACCCCGTCCTCACAACCTCTCCACGTCCCCACCCTCCTTATGTCACAGCTGAACGACCCAGCTGCCCAGGACAGCCAGATTGAGGCAGCTGTGTCCCAGGTGGTGGACGGCCTGTTCTGTGTGCTGGCAACCATGGGGGTGGTGCCGCTCATCCGCTGCCCCAAGGGCGGCGCGGCGGAGCACGTGGCGGCGCAGGTGGGAGGGCAGGTGGGGGCTTCCGGGAGGGAGGGGGCGACGGCGCAGGCTGTGTGGTGGTGGCGTGGAAACAGTGGGCGCGCAGCGGAGCACGTGGCGGTGCAGGTGGGTGGGTGGGTTGAGGGTGCGGGTTGGGGTAGCTGCTGGCGGCACGTATCACGTGTCGGGGGAGGGCTGCCGAGTGGCATGGACGGAGGGTTGGGGTTGGGACCGGGCAGGCAGGGTGGGTGGTAGCAGCTGTTGGCTGTTGGGGATGCTTGCTCTGCAGCAGGCAGGAGGAGACACGTCCTATTCCCTGACTAGACCTTAAAGCTCTGCAGCAGCCAGGAGAGAGGCATGGACAATTCCTGACTGGAGCCCCGCCCCCCGCCCTCTTCCATCCCCGCAGCTGGATGCCAAGCTGCGTGACGCGCTGGCGGGCCGCTCCAGCCTGTTCAGCGAGGGCGGAGCGGGCGGCGGCGGCGCGGGGCTGGCGGCGTCGCTGCAGCGCCCCCTGCTGTGCCTCTTTGACCGCAACTTTGAGCTCAGTGTGGTGCTGCAGCACGCGTGGACGTACAAGCCGCTGGTGCGTGTTGGGAGTGGGGGCGGGGGCGGGTTCATTTGGCTTGTGCTGTGGGGCATCAGGCTGCAGCACGCGTGGACGTGCAATACTCTCACTGTGCTTGCCCGCTGCTTTTCCTGCGCACGTGCCAACGCTCGCCTGGTGCAATGTGCACCATGTGCTGGCCATGCACCCCTATCGGCCTTGCTCTAATCGCGCCGTTCCGTGCTTCCACTGCATACCCACTCCCAAGTTGTGCAGGTTCATGACGTGCTGGCCATGCACCTCAACCGTGTGACGCTGCAAGATGCGGCGCCCACGCCGGGGCAGCCGGCGGGCGGCAAGAAGAGCTACGAAGTGGACGATGGTGGGTGGGGGATTGGCGGGCGGGGTAGGCAGGATGGGTGTGTCATGGAGTGTGTCATGGGGTGGGTGCGTGGTTGTTGGAACCATGCGAGGCCTGGGCAGGAAGGGCACAGATCATCGCAGTGAGAGAGTGTGAAGCGCCTGTGCCAGCGGCCTCGGATGACTAGTGGCCTGCGCCTGGGCTCCGCGCCCTGCTTGCACCTGCTTCCCACCCGACCTGCCTGCACCCCCACGTGTCCCATGGGTGCAGCCGACTTCTTCTGGGCGGGGCACGGTAAGGAGCAGTTCCCCAAGATTGCGGAGCAGGTGGAGGTGGAGCTGAAGAAGTACAAGGAGGTGAGCGGGCACAGCGGGGCAGTACGGTGCAGCACGCATAGCAGGGTGGTACAGGCAGGGAGCGGAGGGTGAGTCGTAGAGGTGCAATGGGGTGAGAGGAGCTGTGTTGGGCAGCAGTACATCCGTGCCATGGCAGGTGCCGGCAATGCAGGGCAGTGCGTCCCAATCACGTGCAAGCCATTGAGGAGCTGAACCGCAAGGACAGTAAGCCACATCGAGTGTTGGTCATGTCAAGCCACACACATTCAACCTTGTTCCTAACCCCACGTCCCCTCACAATCCACCTCATCAGGCCATCGAGGAGCTCAACCGGAAGACGGGGAGCCACATCGACCCGCTGGCGGACCCCGGGGACATCATGCGCAACAACACGCGCAGCCTCATGTCTGCGGTTAGCTCGCTGCCGGAGCTCACAGGTGGGCACACACACAGGGGTGGCAGCTCCAAGGTGGATGGGGTGAGGTGGGCAAGGGACCATGATGGGAACGACAGGCGCAACAGCACGCACAGCCTCTCTCACTCCCCCGCTGTTGCTGCAGGGGAAACGCGGGCGGTCTGCAAGCGCGCCAACCAGTGCGTCCACACCTCCCCTGCCCCTTTACCGTTTCCCTTGCTCCCCCTCCCACCTTCCCATCCCCGCCACCCGCAGAGAAGAAGCGCGTGATTGACAAGCACACCAACCTGGCGACCGCGCTGCTGGGCGCCATCAAGGCGCGCCAGCTGGACGCCTTTTACGCGCTGGAGGAGGACTGCCTGGGGAACAAGGCGGATGCGGGGGTAGTGGCCCAGCAGCTGCAGGTGAGGTTCAGAAAAGAGAGGGTAGGAAGTGGCAGCAAAGTGCAGCGGGCGGAGGACTGCCTTGGCAACAAGGCGTGGTGCGAGGCCCGTGGGGTGCAAGCACAGAGATTTGTTTGGAGGGAGTGGAAGCTCGGGCTGGGGAGGCTGGGGCAGGCGAGCTGCTGGCCGCCACGGCGTTGTTCCGGCGTGGGGCAGGTGGGCGCCCCGCCCGCCGGCCTGTGCGCACCGCACCAACCGTCACGCCGCACTGCCATGTGTGCCGCTCTTCCCCAGGCGGACCCTTACAGAGATTTCCCCTGCATCTGTGCCCCGCAGGCCCCCGTGGGCTCCCCCGCTGACAAGCTGCGGCTGGCGCTGGTATGGCTGCTGACCTGCGAGTCAGGTGGGTGGGTGGGGGGGGGCAAAGTGAGGGCTGGCACAAAGGAGGGGCTGAGAGCGGGAAGGGGAGAGTAACTCTGGCGGCGGAGCCCTGCTGTTAAAGCAGAGTGCACAGCATGCGCTGTTCCAGCCGTTCCAGCCGGCAAGTGCGCACCCGCTAGGGGCCCTGTGCCCTTCATTGCTACTGGAATCCTTGCTTTCTTCCCGCCCTGCAGTGCCTGCTGAGGCAGAGCGCCAGCAGGTGGAGGGGGACAATTTCTCTCTCCCAACCCCTACTCGCCCTCTGTTACACCCTGCCCTCCGCCCTTCCCGCCCTGCAGTGCCTGCTGAGGCAGATTGCCAGCAGTTGAAAGGGGACAATTCCTCTCTCCCAACCTCCATTCGCCCCCTGTTCCACCCTGCCCTCCGCCCTTCCCGCCCTGCAGTGCCTGCCGAGGCAGAGTGCCAGCAGGTGGAGGGCCTGCTGCAGGCGGCGGGCGCTGACATGGCGGCCTGGTGGTACGTCAAGCGCATGCGCCGGCTGAACCTCACCGGCAAGCAGCAGCCCGGCAGCGCCAGCGTGAGCGATGGGCTGGCAGGCTTTGGCGGCGCGGCGCAGAGCCAGCTGACCACCCTGCTGGGCACGACGTTTGGGCAGGGGCTGAGCTCGCTCACAAAAGGTGGGTGCAAGTTTGCAGGGTGGCTGGTGTGCTGGGGTGTGGCGTGGTGTGTGTTGTCTTCTCAACAATTTGGGGGAGCGGGGGCGATGGGAGTGTTGGGTTAGTGTGGGGTGGGGTTGGGGTGTGTCTGCCTGCCTCCTCACCTTTTCACCGGGTCAGCCTGCTGGGCACCGCGGTTGCCTGCCTGCCCGCAGCACTCAACTGCATACCCACCCCATCCCTGTTGCGCCCGCACCCCTGCCCCGTCTTGTGTGCAGGCGTGAAGAACTTGCTAGCGGGGGAGCAGCAGGCGGCGGTGACGGTGGCCATGGAGGCGCTGATGGAGGGGAAGCCCAACCCGGAGACTGACGCCTACGCCACCTTCGACCCCAAGGTAGGGGGGAGAGGGTCGAGTGGGATTCTGCACCTGTTTCTTGTGTGACTGTTTGTGAGCGGGACAGGAATTGTTGATGGGCATGCACTGATAGGGGGCAAGCCCAGTCTGACTACACATGCCCGTACGCCATCCTCCACCCCAAGGTGTGTCCAATGGACGCACAACACAGGGCGAGGCGGTGCTTGCTGGCTGGCGTGCCTGCCTGCCCAGAGCGGCGGAGTGCAGCCCTTCGCCCTTGCATCTCCCCACTTGCCTCACCCGCGCACCGCACCCACCCCACACCGCAGGCGCCCGCGGGTCGTGGTCAGCGCCCCGCTGGCCCCTTCAAGGAGGCGCTGGTGTTCATGCTGGGAGGGGGCAACTACCTGGAGTACGAGTCACTCAGGTGGGTGGCTTGGGTGGGGTGTCCCTCAGGTGGGGTGATTCTGAAGATTGTGCGCGCTTCCTGTCTGCCGGTGCGTGCAGCATGTAAGTGTGCACCGTGTGTTTGCTCTGCACCTCGGTGCTGCAGGCCGGCTTGCTGTTGCTCCCCTGTCAGCTGCGCCCCACCTGCGCCCACCCTGTCCGCCCCTGCCAACTCGCTCGCAGCTGCTGGGCCAGCCGTGCACAGCCGACGCCCAAGCACATTGTGTACGGCGCCACCGACCTGCTCTCAGGGGAGCACTTCTTGCAGCAGCTGTCCACCCTGGGCTACAAGAGCGGCGCGGCACCTGCAGCTCCTGCGGCAGGCCCGCCCCACTGAGGCCCCATGCTCGCCGGTGCTCATTCTTTGCACCTGTGTTAGTATTGTGGCGGCTCCGTGGCAGCCTCCCTGCCTGCTTTCATTGTTGCTTCTGCTGCCCCCTTTGTCCATGCTCCCCTCATCCTAGCTCCCATGCTGCTCCTGCTGCCTTCCTCGCTTCATCCTGACTGTGCTCTTTGCTTACACTCTACTTGCAACCACACTTGACAGCACCACTGTATCCATTGATCCCAGCCCCTCTGGCGCCCCACCAGACGCGTGACCCTCCCCAGCTGCCGGCAACTGTCGCCAGCGACACAGTGCTGATCAATACCAAGATAAACAGCTACGTAAATACCATTCGGAAAGTTACTCTGCTGCTGCCGCCTGCGCGCCACCCCCTGGCCTGGCTGGCGATTCCAGCTGGCTGCTGCCGGCAGCCTATTGGTATTCAGGAGGCAGCACGCCCTGCTCCACCAGCTGCGGGCCATAGTGAGGGAGGTGTGGCAAGGGCGGGCTGCACGGGTCAGGTGCACACTTTGCACGCCAGCCAAGCTCCGCTGCAAGAATAGCAAACAAGGCCTTCCGAGTGCACGCCTCCCTCAGGTTCGCATCCGCCTATCAGCTAACCTCGCCTCGCCTACCACCCCTCCCGCCAACCAAACTCACCTTGCGCTGCTGCTTGCGAATCTTCTCCTCAAAGGCCAGCAAATTCTCCCACCCCCAGTCCTCCCTGTCAGCCTGGGCAGCCGCCGAGGCAGTGGCAGTGCCAACAGCAGGGGCCCTACCGCCTGCGCAAGAGCCACCACCGCCACCCACGCGGGCAGGTGTGGAGCCGCTCTCAAAGCGGTGGGTGGTGTGTGCCTGCCGGGCAGCCCCCGCTGGTGCAGAAGCAGCAGCAGCGGTGTCACTGCTGCGGGGTGGGGAGCCGCCGTGCCTGGCGCCGCTGTTGCTGCCGCCGCCGTTGTTGCCGCCAGTGAGCTGCGCACACTTGGCGCTGATGCGGTCCAGCTCAGACAGCAGCTGCCCAAACGACTTCTCCCGCCGCTTCACCTCGCTCTCCAACCGCTCCAAATCTGCCGCTGGCGCCCGCCCCTGCGCTGGCACTGTCCACTCCTGCTGCTGCGGCAGCGGTGCTGTTGCCGAAGGTGCTGCTGTGGCGGGCGCCTGCCGCCAGGCCTTGATGGGAGAGCCACTGCCTGCAGCCGCAGCCGCACCTGCGGAGGAGGCGTCGGCTGTGATCCTGAAGCTGCCGCCGCCGCCGCCAGCAGGCATTGACACCGTCAACTTGTTGCGTCCTCCCCCGTGCCGGCACTCGGCAACCGGCGATGCTGCTGCGGCAGCAGGCTGTTTGGGCCTGGATGGTGGCGGCGAGGCAGCGTGCGCCTCGTGGTGAAGGATGAGCAAGTCGCTGCTGCCGCTGCTGCGGCCCTCGCCACGCCTGGGGGAGCGTGCACGTGCCCGTGGGGAGGAGGCAACCACCAGCACCTCGTGCTCAGCAGGGCCCAGCCCTGACCCAGAGGCTGCACGCGGTGAGGAGACAACAACCACATCGGTGTCGCCTGCCGCTGTGCTTACAGAGACGTTGGTTGTGGTGGTGGGTGCCGCTGCGCCGGCGCCTTCCCCGGCGCCCCAGTTGCTGTCCTTGCCCCTACTCTGCAGCAGACGTGGCGCCGGCTGCATGTGTGGGGAGGTGGGCCTGCTTGACGTCAACCTTGCTGCTGCTGCTGCTGCTGCTGCTGGGCCGCTGGGCTGCTGCCGACATGCCGCCAGGGCCTCTGCTGCCGCTGCTGAGCACGGGCGGGAGGTCACCACGGCCACAGCCTCGTCGTCTTGCCATTCCACCCGCTGCTGCCTCCTGGCAGCACTGGTGCCTCCGTGCGAGTGCCGGGCACCACTGCCACTGCTGCGCCCGGTGCTGTTGGGGTACCAGGGGTGGCGGGGCGAGCGGGGGCAGCCGCACTCGCGCAGGCCCGCCGCGCGCGCGCGCTCAGCAGCCGAGGGCGCCGACGTGGGGCGCCCCGGGGGCGGCTTGTTCCCAAACTTGTGTTGCAGAGGGCCCGGCGGGCGGAAGGCGTTCCTGCCGCCGCCACAGCTGCTGCATCTGGCGGCCCCTGACTGGTCTGTTGACCCCCCAGCCGCCTCATCCCAGGCGGCGGCAGCCTCCTCCTCCTCGTGAAGTCTGTGCGGCCGCGGGCTGCGCACCACCAGCACCACCTCCCCCTCCTCCCCCTGCTGCTGCTCCACCGTCAAGCTGCCGCCGCCGCCGCCTGCCACAGCCAGGTTCAGTGTGACGCCCCTGCTGCCCGACGTAGCGGATGCAGAGGCAACTGTGCCTGCCTCCCAGCCAGCAGCGGGGCCCACCGCAGCGACGTCGCCGCAGTAGCGCCAGCTGACAGCTGGGGTGAAGGCGATGGGGCGGGCGGCGCCGCTGCACCCCACCAGACTGTCATCCCAGGCCCAGCGTCTGCACCCACTGCTTGCCGCAGCAGTGAAGCCGCCAGTAGGGGCAGCTGCGGCATCAGTCCGCAGCGCTGGTGCCGCCGGCGTGAAATGCTGCGCTGCAGCGGTGAGCTGCTGCGGGCGAGCGGCGGGGCCTGTGGTGGGCGCCAGCCGGCGCAGAAGCGTCAGCCTGTCAAGAAGATCGGCAGCTGGCGCTGCGACTGCTGGCTGGCGCTGCTGTGTGCCCATGGCCCGAGTGTACAGCAGCGTGCGCTGGCCCAGCGGCGAGGCGGGTGCGCTGGCGCTGCTCCTCGCCCATGCCCCCGTGCTGCCATCGGCGCAGGTGAAGGCATAGGCCTGCAGGCGCTGCTGCTGCTGTGGGGCCGGGGCGGCACCAGCTGGTGACTGGTAACTGGTGGTGCTGAGCAGCGTGTCAGCCGAGGTGTAGACGAAGGCGGTGGGGGCACGGCCGTAGCCTGGCAAGTCGGGGGAAAGGGGCAGGCAAGCGCGGGGTGAGAGCCATGTGGGGAGCCGCAAACGTACTCAACAGCGACTGCTTTGACCAAGAGGCTGCAGTCATGCTGAGCGCCGAGGCAGCAAGCAAGCACGTGCACCGAGATAGCGATAACTGCCACCACGGCGCAGCACCCACCCCGGTTGACGGCAGCTCCCAGCTGGGGCGTCGCTGCTGCCGGCCCAGGCCGCGCCGTGCCGCCCGTCTGCTGCGCGCCGCCAACATACACGCCGGTGTGCTCCCGCCGCAGGCGAGAGTCTGAGTTGAGTGGCATGTAACTGCGGCAGGGGGAGTGAGGGCCGGCCAGGACCGGTGGCGGGGCAGGTGGCGGGGAGGGCGGCGGCCACCGCGAGACATATGCAGACATGCTGTTGCGGGTGACGCCAGCCGCAGGCTCCCTCTTCTATCCACCCCCCTGGTGTGCCGGAGCTGCCCAGGCAGCGCGTCAGCCGCAGCCAAAAGCGGGCGCCCCCCTCACCTGGAGTAGCTGTCCCGGGGCTGGCTCTGCGCCCACACCACCTCGGCTCGCCCCTCCAGGCGCTGGTGCGGGCTGGACCAGCCGGCCGAGGCCTCGCCCGGCTGAACCGCCTCCCAGCGGTTTAGCCCAGGGGCGGTTGCGGGGTTGAACCGCATTCGTGTTAAACGACGGTGTCCTGAATTGGTCAAACTAGGCAGAACAGCTGCCCCAATTGTGAGGGCGTCCCCATTCCACGTCACCGGCGGCTCCCCCTTGCTTTCGGCCCCGCCCCGCTCCTCCCAGTCATCCGATATGCCGCCAAAGGACAAGGTGCGAACCCGCGCTTGCTCTGCTCCGCGCCAGCCAGACATGCCGTCGCATCGCTGTGGCTGGCTGCAGCTGTCACCCCACTGCCACTGCTATGGGGCCCCTGACACGCGCCCGACGTGCCCCACCGCAGAAGAAGAAGGCCAAGAAGAAGGCGCCCGCCTTCCTGACGGGGGCGGCGGACCTCGCGCCGTGGGGCCTTCAGGTGCGGCACCCGCCGGCGGTGGTGCCTGCGGGGAGCTCGCAGGGGTTGGATGTGAAAGATGGCGCCAGGCCTGGTCACACATGGCAGCAGGACATATCGGTTGTGTAGCTAGCAGCCGGGGGGAACTGCAAGGGCAGGCAGGCTGCTTGATCGCCCCGTGCCATCCCAACACTACCGATGGCCTCCCCGCACCCTCCCCCCATGCAGGCGGGCCAGCTGGTGCGCAACTCGCTGGGCTGCTCGGGCACCGTGATTGGAGTCAAGTTGTCCCCCGCTGGCAGCGAGCTGTGGGTGCGGTGGGCCGGCGGCCTGGACGCGCCCGTCGACGCATCGGGCGGGGTGCAGCCCGCCGGCGGCGCGGAGCAGCTGCAAAAGGACATTGTGTGCCGGCGGCAAGAGCAGGCAGCCCTAGACGCCAAGTGGTGCGTTGGGCTGATTGTGGGAGGGCCGTCCTTGGCTGGCTGGTTGAGGTGCAGCAACCCAGCTGCGTTTGGGATGATGGCAGCATGGCTGTGCAGGAATGCCTACTGCCGGCCTGCCTGCGCATTTGTAGGTGTCTGCCCGCCCATCTCCCGCCCCGCCCTGTTCTGCAGGAAGGCGTACGAAGAGGAGCAAGCGCGGAAGCAGGCAGAGGCAGCCAAGGCGGCGGCCAAGAAGAAGAAGAAGGCACCGGCAGCTGCAGCAGCAGAGTTCGGGGCCGGGGCGCTGCCGGAAGGGGACACGGCAGCGGCGGCAGCGGCAGCAGCGGCGGCAGCGGAGGCAGCAGTGGCATCAGCATAGCTGCTGCCCCCACGCGGGCAGCGGAGCCGCAAACTGCAGACACAGATATTGCTGGTGTGCACAACTATGTTCTGAGCGTCCCCGCTACTGCGCTGCATCTAATGCAACAGGGAACATAAGAGGCAACGTACATGGGCCCGCTGAGCCCATAATGCACGTGCCCATATCACACGCCAGCGCGCAAGTTGCTGCCCAGGCCACACTTTATGCTCCTGTTTTCTGCCCTGTGCCCATGAGACTTCCACTGCACCCCAGGCCTTGCCTGCACGCTCAGCTCAGCTTGCAAGACGGCGCCTGTGCCCTCATACCCGCCTGCGGTTTCTTTACTTACAGGTGAGGTAGCAGCGAGCTGGAGGCTGGTGCAGCGCATGTGTTTATAAGACCTACATTGGGGCGCACGCGCCAGGGCAAGGCGCCCCGGTGGTTGCATCCGCCGCTGCGCCCCAAGTAGGCGGGGCGCCCCATTCTGCGGTGCAGCCTGATGTGGGCTAGTTCGTTACAGACGAGAGGGGTGCTACGGTCAGGCATGAGGCCGCGCCGCAGGGGACAAGGGTAGGAGCGTGTAGGGCCGTGCCAGGCCCACGAGGCGGTGCCGCCGCCGCCCGCTGCCACCATCCATGCCGCCTGCGCTGGCAGCGCTCCAGGGGGCCCTCAGGCTCGGCATGCCTCCAGGGGCCCTCGAATCCTTGTTAAAAACGCTCATCAGCCCTGGCTTTGTTCAATGCTTCCTCACTGCGGTACAAATGTACCGCCCCACTGGCAGCCCCATCTAAGTGGCGCACCTCCTGTCCCGCTTCCAAGGCTCACACCAGGCCCCCAGGCTGTCTCACAAGCCGCTGTCGCCCCCTCCAAGGCTGGCTGGTTGTCTCAAGAGCACCCGTGTGCGACCCCAAAGTGCTCAGCGCGCCCTCCTCGTGCCAGATTGCCTCCAGCTGGGCCTGGCAGCTCCCAGGGTGGGCATGGCAGCCCCTGCGTGGCACGTGGTTCACTTCCGTGGTGCTGCCCAGGGTGGGCATGGCTGCCAGGCGGCTGAGGCGGCCGGGCCGCCGGCACTGCCGACAGCTGCCCCTGCCCCTCCACTTCTGAACCTGGTGCAGATGGCAGCCCGGTTTGGCGTTGGCCCCGGCCTGACAACCTTGAGGGACAGCGGCACTACGACGTTCTGGGGCAGGCAACGGAGCACTGGATGCTTTCTGCCAGCTGGTGGGTGGGCGTCGAAGCGGCAGCAAGTGGGGGACAGGTGCAGGGCCCTCCCGCTCTGCCTCCCTCCATCCGTCTTCCCCTCCTCTTGCTCTCCCAGCCCCTCGCTGTGCCCTGCCCCTCGCTGCGCCCTGCCTGGCCTGCCCTGCGGCGCAAGGCGGCGCAGCAGGCCTTCAAGCCCTTGGTGGGCGAGGTGGACCGCTACAGGGTGTCCTGGGACACCTCCAAGCACGCCTTCTGCGTGCAGTTCAAGGTCTTCAGCAAGAGCTTCCCCGTGCGGACCTACCTGAAGCACGGGGAAGCTCCTGTTGAAGCCCTTGAATTGCACGCGGAAAGCGCGCTTGGAGGTGTCCCATGACACGCCGTTGCAGTCCACGTCGCCCACGATGGGCTTGAAGGCCTGTGCTGCCGCCTCCTTGAGCTGCGGGGCGAGGGGCATGGGCGCAGTTGGGGGCGTGGTGAGGCGCAATGAGGTGCGGGGCGCAGGGAGGGGCAGGGAGAGGGAGAGGAGGGGAACGGGTGTGGAGGGAGGCAGAGCGGGAGGGCCTGCACCTGTCGGCCGTCAGCACCCGCCCGCCCACCCGCCGGCCAGGCGCACCTCTGGCACAGAGCTGATGCCCGCCAGGTTCTCGTCCGCCCAGGCGGTGCAGGCGGGCGGGAACTCGATGTTCAGGCCCATCAGCTTGCTGAACCTGCAGCGGCAGCAGCAGGGACGGGGGCAGGTGGGCGCATGAATGGGCGGGCAGCATGCAATGGCGGCCAGGGCGGCGGTGGCGCCAGGCGGCCGAGGTTGGGCGCACTCCCCCGGCCAAGCCCCCACCGCCTTGGCCCCACACTCGCCTGTCCGCCTCCAGGTCGGGCAGGCCCCCGGCGAAGGTGCGGCCTCGTGCTGACTAGCACTGTTTCGCGCTCTCAACCAGCGGAGTGCCCGTTTCATTTGCGTCTTGGTGCCGATTGTAATCAAATTCAAACTCGCGCAGAGAAGCAGCTCCCCATGGCGGCCGCACAATTCCTCTGCCACTCGCCATGGCAGCTGCCTCGCTGCACGCCTTTAAATTTGATTACAACAGGTATGAGGACGCAACTGAAACGGGCACTCCGCTGGTTGAGAGCGCTAAAGAGTGCTACTCTGCGCGAGTGATGTACCGCGGCTGCAAAATCGTCGTTTGCCTGCCCGACCTGGAGGTGGCAGGCGGCTTCGCATCCAGGCAAGTGTGGGGCCAAGGCGGGGGGCGTGGGGGGTGGGGAGCGCACCCAACCTTGGCCGCCTGCCGCCGCCGCCCTGGCCGCCCTTGCATGCTGCCCACCTGCCTGCACCGCCCTCGTCAGTGCTGCCAGCAGTGCTGCTGCAGGTACAGCGCGCTGACGGGCCTGAAGTCAAGTTCTCCCCCACCATCTGCAACGCCTGGGCGGATGGAACCTGGCGGGCATCAGCACTGTACAGCAGGTGCGCCACTGGCAGCCAGCTGGTGGGTGGGCGGTGCAGGCAAGGGCAAGGCCAAGCGGCAGCAAGTGGGCGACACGTGCAAAGCCCTCCCGCTCTGCCTCCCTCCATCCGTCTTCCCCTCCTCTCCCTCTCCCTGCCCCTCACTGTGCCCTGCCCCTCACTGCGCCCTGCCCCTCACCACGCCCCACCTCACTGCCCCAGGTGGATTGCTACGGGTTGTGCTGCGACACCTCCAAGCTCGCCTTCCGAAGGCAGCTCAACGGCTTCAACAGGAACTTCCCCGTGTAGACCGACCTCACCCAGGGCATGGCGCTGGAGGCGGCCAGCAAGGCGGCCAAAGGAGGCGGCGGCCGCGCACGCCGACGAGGCCTTCCATGAGCGGTGGGTGGGCGGGTGGTGGCGGATCGGCCAGGGCAGGGCTCAGGGCAGGGCAGGGCAGGGTAGTACAGTGCAGGGCAGGCCAGGAGCAGGGGCAGGGGCAGGGCAGAAGGTAGGGCACCAGGCTGGCCTTTGAGCAGGGTGTGTCCTAAACGCGGCGCACACCGGGGCGTCCGACCTCCCCTTGTTTCGAGCCTCCCCTACTGCCCCACCGTGCTCCCGTCCCCCCTGTGCAGGCGCAGCCTGTGGAAGATCAACTTCCCCACCGCTGTCGAGCAGGCCGAGCGGCGGGAGCTGCTGGACCGCTGGGCGGGCCGTGCCGGCTAGCATGCATGCACGGGGCCAGCCCGCTGCGAGTGGCGTTGCAGCCCCACCCCTGCCGTGCGTGTACTGCAACTGTAACACGCCTGCTGCAATCAATGAATGCCACCACTGTAGCACACCAAGGAGCACGCAAGGGGGCGTGCGAGCATGCATTAGGGATAATCTTGGGATGGAGGCAGGGCTGGGTGGCGGCGGCGCCGGTGCCAGAGAGGAGCACCAGTTAGCAGCGGCGCTGGTGAGCGCCACCTGCTGCTCTCAAGTGCACCCTTGAGAGAGTGCCCTTGGGCACTGACCAGCACCACCCTTGGGCACTGACCAGCACCTTTGCACTGACTGAGTGAGCCCTCTTCAGCTCTCTCCTTCCACCCAGATGCCACCAGAGTGACACCCCGGTAAGCCCCCCGCCACACCGCACAGCCTGCTAGGCGGGGCGCCCCATTCTGCGGTTGCAGCCTGATGCGGGCTAGTTCGTTACAGACGAGAGGGGGGGCTGCGGT
>JAPTJF010000727.1:0-17819 GCA_029339195.1 Micractinium sp. NFX-FRZ
GAAACGGGTAGGCTAATGGGGAGGCTGCAGCCATTTCAGCCCGTTCTTCACAGGCGTGGCAGGAATGACCATTACTCAGTGAATGGGACCCCTTAATGCTCATAAAACACCCCCGTAATTCATAGTGGGGGGGTGGCGGGCGTGCTGGCGGTGGGGGGCGTCCTGGCGTATTTGGCGTCTGAGGGCTGAGCAGCGGCGGGCGCGGAGGGGGTGGGCGCTGCCCCGCCACCAGGTGGGCGCTGCACAGGCAGGAAACCACCAGGCAAGCCAGCAGGAGGCGGCGCATGGTGGCGTAAAGGCCTGGGAAGGCTCTGTTGGAGGTGATGGGATGGCGTGTGGGAGGGGTGGAGGGTAAGCCAGAGGCTGTGTCGTGCTGCTGCGCTCGACACGCTTCGCAAAGGCCCTTGGGGACTACCCGGAGGGGTTTGCAGGAGCGGAAAAGAGGACGGAGAGGTCGCACGACAGAGTTTTGTGGGCTGGGGACTGGGGAAGATCGGGGAAATCCCCGGTTTTCGTAGGGGACGACCTTCTGCCGTGCGCGAACACAGTTCCCGCCGCCGAATGCACTCCGCCCAACACCCCCTGCTCAAATGAAGGGCATATCGCCAGGGCGGGCACTCCAAGGGCGGTTGTGGCAGCGGCCAATCCCGCCGGCTTGCACCCAGTGCACCCTAGCAACCACCTTTCAAAGCCAAATTCAATCGCTGGGACTAAACCCGTGGAGCGCCGGCCGAACCGTTGGTGCTGGCCTCGCTGCCCCCGCCCCGCCCCCGCATGCCTCCCTTCCTTCTGTGTGTGAATTCTTGCACCGCATTTTCCGGGCCTACGCTCCCCTGTTGCACACGACTTGTCAAAACGGTCGGGCCTCCGCCGATGCCATGTGAATGGCAGCCCCGGCCGCCAGACTGCGGTGCAGCCTGCAGGCTGAGCCCAACAAGTTGCGGCAGCCGCCGCACTAAGTAGCCGGTCACTAACATTCTGCTTCTCACCCAGTGATGGCCACCTCCCAGCCAGCTCAAACGTCCAACATAGTTGTCACACTGACCATTGGGAGCCCAAGCGTGCCCACCCCAATCAAGCTGCCGGCCCCGGCCCACCGCCCCACTTCCACCCACTCACCCACCCACCCACCACCTCCCTCTGCTGTCAAACCAGCCAGCGTGAACGCTAGATCCCCAAATGTGCGGCAGATTCACTGCACGGTCACGCCTGCAGGAGTGCAGCAGGCAGATAAGAGGCAGCTTGTGCGGGCGTCATGGCGCCCCGAGGCATGCAGTCCAGGTGCCGCTGGGTCCGGGTTGTTGGTGCAGATGTGGGGAGGTTGTGCTTGGCCGGCCATGTCAAGTTATGTCCCATAAACATGGATTGCCGCACTGAAGCGAGAAGCCGCTTCTCCTGATAGCTAGAAGTTGGATCCGTCACGGCACCCGCGGTCGGCAGCGCGCCGCAGCGGCGGGGCGGAATCCCGCCCGGTATGCCCAGCTTTTGACGCAGCACGTGATGCTGCGCTCATAACTCTCCGTGTTTTGTCCTACAGGCGTGATTCCAAAAGCGCGCCCTCTACTTGGCAAGACAAACCCTGAAGCTGCGCAAAGAGCGCCGCCCAACAGCTCAGCTGGACCAGACCCTTGCTCAGTTAGCTGCGACAACAAGAGGCTGTTTGGCAGGGGTCCGACAGCAGGGCCGGGCGACGCCATGGCAGGGCTACCGCCGGAGCAGCAAGGTTTCGAGCTGCCCCCGGAGCTGGCAGACCTGGGGCTTGACCCCAGCCTCGCGTTTGCGACCTTTCCCACGTTTTCTGACCCGTTTGGGCTCGGCGAGGCGCCGCTGCAGGGTGCCGCTCGCGCCGGCGCCCCGTCTGCCGCCCGGGGCGGTGTGCCAGACGGCCCCTTTCAAACCGGCCAGCACGAGCAGGACAGCAGCGGCGCCAGCCAGCCACAGCAGCACGGCGGCAGCAGCGCGGAGGACCGGCTCGAGCGGGCACGGGCCCTGAACCGCGCCAAGCAGGCGCGCTTCCGCCAGCGACAAAAGGTGGGCGTACTGGTTGGGCGGCCTGCATGCCGGGCACATGCCTGCGTGCCGGGCAGTTGGCCCTCCTCTGTGCTGTGCGAGTGCCGCCGCGTGTTGCCGCATGCATACCGCCCGACCGGCACCAGTGGCGGCTTACAGCGTCCTACTTGGTGCCTGGCCTGCAGGAGAAGCGGGACACGCTCGAGCAGCAACACGAGGCGACGGCAGCAGACCTCGAGCGGGAGCGGGCGTTGAACGACACGATGCGGCACTCTGCAGCCCTGATGGAGGCGGTTCAGGCGCACAAGGACCAAGCGTTGGGGGTGCTGCAGCAGGCGGCAGCTGCCAGCGCCGGCGGCGGGCAGCAGCAGCAGGAGCAGCAGGAGCAGGAGGCAGCGTCTCGCGGACAGGTGATGCGGGAGGGAGGCAGGACAGAGTGCGCTGGCCCAGGCATGGGCTCTGCTGCCGCCGCCGGTCCGGCTGATGGTGGCCAAACCAATCGCAGACCAAACCAGTGGCTGCCACGCTCCTGCCCTGCAGGCGGCAGCAAATGCGCTGCTCAACCGCCCCGCTGGTGCTGCCGGCAGCGGCGCGGAGAGCGGCGACCGGGCAGCGCTGCTCCAGAGCTCCCTCAGGATGCCTTTCCTAGAGCGAGTCAAGATGTGCAGCGACATCTTCAACACAAACGAGGCAGCCAAGCAGACGCTGAGGCAGGAGGTGCAGGGGGCGGAGCGCGACAGCCTGGCGCTGCACGTCGAGTGAGTGCGCGCGCACCCCACTGCAGCACCACTTGCTGCTGCCTGCTGCCTCCCCTGTGCAGCCCGCCGACCGCTCTTCCCGCACTGCTGCTGTCATGTTCAGCTCCCTGCGCTGGCTTGTCGTGAAGACTGCTTCTTGCCACACGTCTCCTGTTCATCCTCCCGCCAGTGAGGTCGCCCTCGACCCCGTCACCGGTGCGCTGTGCTGCCCCCCGCCCGCTGCAGCGTGAAGCGCACGCTGGGCGACCAGCTGGTGCAGGCACACCCGGTGCTGCTGGAGGCGGCGTTGGCCACGTCGGCAGAGGACCTGCAGCGGGTGAGGCCGGCAGGAAGGAAGGTTGGGTGGACGGTGTTATGCAGGCGGGGTGCCGGACAGTGTTGGTGAGGGTTTCGGGTGAGGGGAGGCATTGGAGAGTCCATGGTTGTTGTCAAGCCTGAATGCAGCGCAGTGCTGATGTGCCGCGGGCAGCCGCGTGGGAATGCACTGTGCTCGTTCTGGCTGCGTCACTCGCCGCATGTTGTTTGCCAGCACAGCACAGCACAGCACAGCATAAGCACAGCATGGAACCTCCGTCGGGGGGCGCACATCAGGGTGTGCAGGTGGCGTGCAGCCAGCCATGCTGCCCAGAGCGCGCACGTAGCTGCAGCCGTGCTTTCCTTCCGAAAAAAAATAAAAGAAGCCTGTGCCCTACAGAAAATAAAAGAAGCCTGTACCCCTGCTGCACAGGACTGGGCGGAGTTTGGTGAGCTGGCGCACAGCATGGTGCAGCAGGTGGACAGCGGGCAGCTGAGCGAGAAGCAGGCCGAGAAGCGGCTGCGTCCGGTGGTGCTCTACCAGGCAAGCGAGCTGGCACGGAGGGCATCATCTGTAGGGCAACCTTGTTACCTTGTTAGCATGCACCCGCATTGTACTGCCGCACTGACCGGCTGTGTGGCGGTGGCCTGGTGCTTGCTTGACCTTGGCAGTCAGGCGGGCAGGCGGCTTGCGCAGCTGCTGCCGCCAGCTTTGGTTCCCCATGGCATCAGTCCTGCCAAGCCGTCTGTGACCTCCCTGCTGCCCACTCCTCCATGCTGCCGCCTGCAGACCATCCGCAACACGCTGCTGCTGAGCCACAAGCCTGAGAGCTTGCTTGCGCTGGTGCAGCACACGCGGCTGCCTGGGGAGACGGAGGGGGCGGCGGCCCAGCGCTGGCTCCAAGTGTCGGTGAGCCAACCTTGGCCCTGCTGAAGTGAAGGGCTGCGGCCTGCTCTGTGAAGGGCCTGCTGCCTGCTCTGTGAAGGGCTGCTGCCTGCTCTGCGGGCCAACCGCGCGCATGCTATGCATGCTGTGGTTGCCCGCTGGGGTCCGCACCACTGTGGGCTGAGCGGCGCGGGGCGAGCATGTTTGCGGAGGCATTGGCCTCTCCGTGCGCTGTGCCTCGTGTTTGCCATGCTGTGCTGCATGCTGTGGTCAGGGCACGCCAACACCGTCGGTGCTGTGCCGTGCGCCCTTCCCTGCACTGTGCAGCGGTCTATGGGCATGGATGCGGAGCAGCACCCCCGCATTCTGGCACACTACCAGGCCTACTGCGCACGCATGGAGCAGCTGGGGCAGGAGGCGGCCTCATCTCTGGCCACATTGCAGGAGGTGCAGCAGGTGCGCAGGGGAGGGGCCAGGGGGCCAGGGGGGAAGTGGGACGTGAGGCATGCATTGGGCAGGGTGTCTGAGAGGGGCTGGGGAACTGGGGAGGTGATGCCTTTGCAACAGGAACGGCCTATCAGCGCCTGCTCGGCAGAGATGGCCGTTCCTGCAAGCGTGTGCTGACATGTAGGCATGCTTGCATCGTTCTATGAATGGGTGTGCGGATGGTCCTCAGTGCTGCCCCACCTTCCTTCCCTGCCTTCCTCCCCGGTGTGGAGCATGAACCGCCACTGCTTGCCTGCTTGTGCCATCTGCCCCCGGCGCAGTCGCTGGACACTCAGCTGGCGCAGCTGGGGGATGCAAGCCTGAGGTGGGGCCAGCCGCCTTGTAGCCATTCCCTGCTACCCGCCTGGCTGCATAAGCTGCCCCGCTGTGGACCGGCCACCGCCCATCCATCGCACCTTGTTTGATGACCACCCCGCCCCCCCCACCCCACCCTGCTCCCGCCCACTTGGCTATGGCGGCGCAAGCGAGCGCCTCCCTTCGCCTTCGCCCACTCTTGGCCCCTGCCCCCGCCCCCTGCTCCTGCCCCCCCTCCCTGCAGCTCTATGGTGCAGCAGTACCTGGGGCTGTACGACGCGGCCAGCAAGCTGAGCCGGCTGCCCACGGCAGCGCTGCTAGCCCTCATGGATCTGTTTGCAGCGGCAGGTGAGGGGCGGGAGGGTGGTCGGCGGGGTGGATGGTAGCAGGGCTCTCTGCAAGTTGAGGAGGCAGGCGGGCGGGAATGGCGGGCAGTGGGTGCAGCACGGCGGCAGGATGGACATGAAAGGCGTGGGAAGCGCACAGTGGTGGCAGCACAGTGCTGCCTTGCCCGTGCAGCGTGCCCATGCAGCTGTTATTATGTGTGTCTCAGATGCGGCTCCCCGCTGCCCTCCCAAGATGGGCCCCCTTGTTCTTGCTGTGCTCGGCCGTCCCCACCTTGTTCTGCTGCAGGCACTGCCACCACGTTCCTGCAGAAGGTGCGCATGATTTCAGCCTGCCGCCCGCTCTACCCAGACGTGCCAGCGGTGATGCGGGAGGGGCTGGTCCACCGAGGCCTGCTGCCGCCCGACGCTGGTACGGCGCCGGCACCCGCGCCGCTGCAAGCGCTGCCGGAGCCGGCAACCGGCAGCGATGCCAGCCCGGCGGCGCAAGGGGGTCCACGCTTCCTATGAGGGCGCTGCACTTTGGTCGCGCAACAGCGTTCGGCCCGGCAGCAGAGCTTTTGTAGAAAACTTGTTGCCGAGGGGAGCAGCTTCCATCCCACCTTCCTGCCTCCACAACGACGCGTTGTGGGCCTGCACCTCGGTCTGACCTTGCACTGTACTTGCAATAGTGAACGTATGACCGAGCATCCCCCCATACCGGTGTGTAGATAAATGCTCTCAGCTCAACGGGTGGTGCAGAGTGCCGCCTGTGGACCGCTGCGACATGTGAGCGGTGGTGGCGGCGCCAGCTAGCATGCAATGCGACAGTACCGATTTGCTCGGCTGCCCGGCTGTGCAACGCCTAGCGACGTTCTTTCCGCTAGAACGCCTCGACTGCTCCACGTGCGTCCGATGCGCGAGCTGGACGTGGGACCGGAGAGCCTGGCGGGCCTGTGGCTCCCCGACGCGGCGACGAGCTTCCAGCTGCCCGAGGCGGGCGAGGGGCTGCTGAGCGGGCTGGGCGCCGGAGGCCTGAGCGCGCTGCAGCTGGCTCCGACGGCCGCCCCGCCGCTGGACACTACCGCCAGCCTGGGCGGCAGCACCACCGACAGCGGGAGCCTGCAGCAGCTGGCGTCAGGCATGGATGCCTCGTGGAGCGCCAGTTTTGGCCTGCCTTTACTAGGCGAGGATGCTGATCTGCCCTTGGATCTCGGGATGCTGGGGTTTGACGGCGGGCAGGCGGCGGCCCCCGGGGCTGGCAACCTAGGCGGAGGGTTCACTGTGGCAGCTCCGCTGCCCGCGCCCCCCGAGGCCTTGGCAGCAGCAGGAAGCGAGGAGGACCGCGTGGAGAAGTCGCGGGCACAGAACCGTGCCAAGCAGGCGCGGTTCCGCCAGCGTCAAAAGGTGGGCGGGCATCTGGAGGTGGATTGGGTGGCGATTTGAGTGGCGCCGGGGGGCCACCGGCTGCTTGCTGTATACCGGCAGCACACGCCCTGCTTGCTAGCCCGCCTGCCTGCCTGCCTCCCTGCCTTGATAGCCATCCAAGAGCCTGCTTTTTGACCACCTGGCTTGCAGGAGAAGAAGGAGGAGATGGCCCAGCGGTTTGAGGCGGCTGAAGCGGACCTGGAGCGAGAGAAGGCGCTGAACGAGAGCATGCGGCAGTCGGGGGCGCTGCTGGAGGGGATGAGGACCCAGAAGGACGCTGCCGTGGCCGTGCTGGAGCAGGCGGCGGCAGCCGGGGGCAGCGGTGGGGGCAAGGCCGGCGTGCAGGCGCAGGCGCAGCCGCCCCGCCTGCAGCAGGCAAGTCGCTTGGGCGGCGCGCGTGCCCAGGCTGGGGGGTGGTGGCTGGGGTTCAGGGTTTGGTTGCTCATCACGCATGGGGCGGACAGGACGTGCATTCCCGCCCAATCAACGGAACCATATCATAGCTAAAGGGGTTGTGCCTTGCTGTTCTCCCTGCCCCACGTGCCGCCCCTGCAGGCCGACGCTGGCGGGCTTGCCTGCGTGGGCGGCGGCAGCCTGAGCGCAGGCGGGGGCAGTGCGGCGGAGCGCATTTGCCAGATGCCCTTCCAAGAGCGGGTCGACATCTGCTGCTCCCTGTTCCACTCCACGGCACCGGCAGCGGCCATGCTGGAACAGCAGGCGGGGCAAGGGGTGGACGGCTTTGCTCTAAATGCCAAGTGAGTAAGACGCACGCGCTGCCTGCCACAGGCGCTGTTGAGGGTACGCGCGCTGCTGCCACAGCCACTGTTGGGGCTCTGTGCGTCGCTGTCAGCCACTGTTGGGGCCCTGTGCACTGCTGCCACAGCCGCTAAGAGGGCTCCGGCCTGGCTTCAGGATTCCACCGTTTGCCCACGCGTGCCTGGCAGCGGTATGCCTCATGCCCGCCATTGGCATGCTGCCCGTGCTGCACATGAACACTCCGGGTGTGCCTGTGGCTCATGGCTTTACCTGTGCACCCACCCCTGTGCCCCTCTGCCCGGCTTGTTCCCCGCCTGCCCTCCTGCCCGTAGTGTGAGGCGCCAGGTCAGCTTGAGCCTGGTGGAAGCTCACCCGCAGCTGCTGGAGGCGGCGCTCGCCATGTCAGCAGATGATGTGCTGAAGGTGTGGGGATGGCCGGTGCTGTTGCCCAGGGGTTACATGGCAGGGCGGGCGGGCTGCCGGTTGGCATGCTGCGGTGGCGTTGAGACGTTTTGCAGATTAGTGCCGGGGGTTGCTGGGAGGGGTCTGGGAGGGCGCTTGCGTAAGCAGTGCTACGGCACACCAGATAGGCGTGGTGTGCATGCCACTTGCGCACGCATGCCGCACCGCCGTTGCCTGCCTGCCCCTGCGCCCCGCAACTGCCTCCATCTTTGTATCAATTGTGTTTTTCAACCATAAACAACAATCGGCCTTCCCTGCAGGACTGGGGCGACTTTGGGGAGTTCACTGCCGAGGTGCTGCGCCAGCTGGACAGCGGCCAGCTCAGCGAGGCGCAGGCGGAGGCGCGGCTGCAACCAGCCGTGATGTACCAGGTGAGCCTGCGGTGCTGCAAGAGCAGCGCCGGCCGCTATGCTATGCCACTCTTTAAGAAGCCGCCTGCTCTTGAAGGCCTTCACTGCTCAGCCTGGGCGCTGGGGGGCAGACCATGTGACATCGCCCCTTGCCGTTCCCGCCCCACCCACCCTGCGCAGACAATCCTGCACGCCCTTTTGGTGATCCACCGCCCCGAGCACGAGCACAAGCTTCTGCAGTACACGCGGCTGCCGGGGGAGACGGCGGAGGCGGAAGCGGAGCGCTGGCGCCGCGCCATGGTGAGCAGAGCAAGCGCTGAGGGCGGCGAGAGCAGCGCCCTGTTGCCCAGCCCGGATTGTGCATGGTGTGTGGCTGGGCACACAGGAGGCGCGGCAAACTTGCTGCGACCGACGGGAACGTGCCCCGCTGGCCGGGCATTCCTGGCACCGCCTTTGAAACTCTGTTGCCCTGATTCCGGCCTTTGTGGAGGGGCCTCTGCGGCGGTCTCCGTGCGCTCGGGTATGTTGCATATACACTGGTTCAGCCAGCGTGCCCTCTGAAATTTCTCGGTAGCCCCATTCCCGTCCACTCCGCCGCCCCAGCGCTGCTCCCCGTGCCACCGTCCCTCCGTGCCATGCAGCTGGACATGTGCGTGTCAGAGGAGCAGGCCAGGAAGTGCCTGCCCCACTACAAGACCTACCGCGCGCGCATGGAGCAGCTGGGGGAGGAGGCGGCCTCGTCTCTTGCTTCCATGCAGGATGTGCAGCAGTCGCTGGACGTGCAACTGCAGCAGCTGGGCGACGCGAGCCTGAGGTGGGGCTGCAGGGCGGGTGCGGAAAATCATGCAGTGCACGCTGTGTGAGAATGCTGAGCTGGCAGGGTGCATTTGCAGCTGAGCTGGCCTGCAAGCAAAAAAAGGTGCGCATGCGGCCTGTGGCGTGTGCATGAGCCGGCCGGCAATACCGGCCGGCCTGTAGCGCTCGCATGCCACCTGGCCGCCCCGCATGCACACCCATGGCTGGCCTGCTGCCCTGCCTGCCTGTGTGTCAGCACCATTCAGATGCTCTTGGCACACCCCACACACTGTGTGTTGCCCGCCCACCGGGCCCACCACAGCCTCCCACTCCCGCCTACCTGCTCCCCACCCTGCAGCTCTATGGTGCAGCAGTAGCTAGGGCTGTGTGTAGCGGTTAGCAAACTGCTCATCTCTCCACCCTGCCCCCTGCCCCTGCTCCCGCCCCCCACCCTGCAGCTCTATGGTGCAGCAGTACCTGGGGCTGTACGAGGCGGCCAGCAAGCTGAAGCAGCAGCCCACGGCAGCGCTGCTGATACTGGAGGACTTCTTTGCGGCGGCAGGTGGGTGCAGCGGGTGGGGGAGGGGCGCCTGTGAGAGGGCCAGTATACCGAGCACCTGGCGGGAGTACTGGGTTCAGGGAGGTGTGACTGGTGGGCCTGAACGCGACATGGCGCTGCTTTGATTGCAGCAGGCAGCTGCCCTGCCTCTGCCAGCGCGCTGGGTGCAACCCCCCTGAGCCACTGCTGCTGCCCCTGCCTTTTCCCTGCTCCTGCCGGCTCCCCACGACCATGAACACCAACCCCCGGTACATACAGGTGCCGCGGTGACTCCCCTGCAAAAGGCGCGCATGACGGCGGCCTGCCGCCCCCTGCACCCCGATGTGCCCGCCATCGTCCAGGCTGGCCTGGAACACTACGGCCTGCTGCCTCCAGAAGGAGCCACGGGTGGCATGGCTCGGCCGCCCGCTGCACCCCCCGCCGCCAAGGGAAGCTGAGCAGGCAGGCTGGTGCTGCGGGGTGCCTGCTCCAGGCGCCCGACCGCCCACGCAACGTCTCCGTGGCTACTGTGGGCCTATGTAATCTACTACCCGCTCTTTGGGGCCACATCCCCCCCCCCCCCCCCCCCTCAGCGTACCCCCCTTTCATTGTTGCTATATACGCTCCCCTACCCTCAGCATAACCCGGCCTGGGCCGCCGTGGCATGTATTATCTCCCTCATCTGCATGTGTTGCCCGATGTGCACACCCCGCCCTCTCACCTGCCCACCCACCCCGCCGCGCCCTCACGCCGACCCAAGATCATACTTGACCGCTGTCCCCTGATCGTCTCAGCTCCATGCGTGCGAATCAGGAATCTTAGCGTGTGACACCCAGGGACCTGCTTTAATAGCCCTGCTGTAATAGCTACTATGCAAGCTGCAGCACCAGTGGCGGCGGCGCGCCCCGTGCCAGGTGGCGCAGGTTCAGCCGTGCCAGCAGGCGGGTCCCCACTGTGCACGAGGGGATGCCGACCCGCTAGAAGCACGCAATTTCGCTCGGATACGCGTGATAATGCGCAATGGCTAACTGGGGGACACAGTGACCGTGCGCACCCGGTTACGTACCCAGCGCAAGACCACCGCGTTTCCCAGCCTTGCCCACCCGCTAACATCGCGGTTATAAACTTGCCAAGCAGTGGCTCCGTCGCGTCTGCAAAGCACTGAAGCACCCCCGCCTCGTTCACAAGGCTGCTGGCTGCCAACCTTCTGCACAGGTAAGCGAGCGAGCAAGCAAGGGCAAACCCACTCCAACTGGGCCAAAGCTCGTGCATCATGCTTGTGGTGAATTTTCGGGCCCGTGCGCTGCGGTTAGCCGACACCTGCACACTTCTCGCTGGCCACCCACTGCCCCGCCGCTGCCGCCTCCCACCGTCTAGCTGCAGCCGACCGTCGGGCTCGTCACCCACACTGCCTCCATGTCGTCCGGAGGCGAAGACTCCTTGGAATATGACGTCAACGAGCTCTCCATCTATGAGTTCTTCAAGTGAGTGGGCCGTAGGGTGCCTGCCTGGCAAGAACTGCCACGTGGCGCCCGCGGCCTTCAAACGTCTGCCTGGGACGCACCGCTTGCTGGCGCCCACGCCTGGCCTACCATGCAGCAGGGCCCGGCTGCACGTGCGCATGCGCAGTGTCAGAATGAGCATGTCTTCCCAGTGACAGGCATGTTCATGATGTCCCATGTGTCTCACAGTGCCCCACTCCCTCCCCCCCGCATCCGTCCCCCACCCCTGCCCCCGCTTTCAGCTATTGGCCCAGCCTGGCGCTTGCCTGCATCGCTCTGGCGCTGTTTGCACTGGCTGCCGGCGTCGTGGCCTTCCTTACAGAGCGGCGCGGCGCCTACAGATTCATCCACACCGTCACGTGAGGAGGGGCGCTTCCGGCGCCACCATTTCCTGGCACGTGCTGCCTGTGTGCATGATGTGGCGGGGCTCACTGCCTTGCATGCCTTCCTCCCCCGCCCCCAACCCCGTATGCACCTGCTGCACTGCGTGCCGCGGCCGACGCGCTGCCTCGCCTGCCCTCGCCCACCGCCCTGCCTGCCCGCCTGGCCTGCCCGCCCGCCTGCCTTCCTGGCCTCCTGTGGGCATCCACCTGCCCGCCTGCCTGCCTGCTTTCCGTTCGTTGCAGTGTGACGGGACTCATGGAGGCGGGCGGCTACGCAGCGCTCATCTACGCCATCCAGACGTCTGGCAAGGGCAGCGTGTTCAACGCATACGTCGCCATGCAGGCAGGTAGCATGCATTTGCAGCACGAGTAACGCCTGATCCGCCGCCTGTCTGTGAGCTGGGATGAACCAGTCTGGGGCCGGCAGCGGAGGGCCTCCCTTGTGTGGTTTCTCGGGGCGCCAGCCGCCACGTGTCACCTGCCCTCCCTCATGCTTGCTTTTGCCTCCCCTCGCCCTGCCTGCCCGCAGGTGCTGGTCATCGAGGCGCCAAACATCCTGCAGGCGGGCCTATACATCACGGTGAGCAAGGGCGGCGGGCCGGGGGACCTTGCGGCAGCATGAGGCACAAAGGGACGATGCGTGCGACAACCACTGGCCGGCGCTGCCGCCGTGCCGCTGTGCCTCTGCCCTGCTGCCACTCGTCTGCGGCTGCGGTGCCAGTTCTGAAGTCCGCCCCTCCGCTCAAGGCTCCTGATTCCTCTTAAACCCTGCAGGTCGGCAAGGTGCTGCACTTCTCCCCGCAGCTCACCCGAGGGCGCAAGCTGCTGCGGGGCTGGGTCATCGCCACCATCTTCGCCTGCGCCGACCTCTGCGCGATCATGTGAGTCGGGGAGCGAGCGTGTGCGCGCACGTGTTTGTGGGTTGGTGGATGCGCGTGCATGTGTGTGGGCGTGTGTGTGCAGGCATGTGTGAGTCGAGCACATGCCTCACTCATGACGGCAGCCGAGCCTAGCGGCCACCGCTTTTGCTGCTCCGCCCGCTGACACGGCTGCGTCTCGTCCTCCCTGCTGCCTGCAGCATCCAGGCTATCGGCATCTCCATCTGGGCCACCTCCCAGGCCTCTGGCACCCCAGACTCTGACCAGATTCAGCTGGGCTGTGCCGTCACGCTGGCAGGGCTGGGCATCCAGGTGGGGTTGGGCCGGGCAGCTGCCGGGAAGGTGCGCATGCCAGGAAGCTGCCAGGGGGCGCAGTCACGCAGGCAGGGCAGGTCAGGGTGGGGCAGGGTAGGAGAGCTGCCGGGAAGGTGCCACATGCCAGGAGGCTGTCAGCTGAGTGCATCCAGTGCATGCGGGCTGGGCTCGGGGCCGAAGCTTGGTACCGCGGGCGCTGCACAGTGGGCGCATAGGCGTCACTTCTGCCTCTCTGTTACCGCTCTGCTCTCTGTGTCAGCACACTTGTGTTACAGTGGCAACGCCACTGACGCGTCCCGTGCTACCCCTCACCCTAACTGCCCCTGCAGCTCGTCTGTTTCATCGGCTTCACCGCCTTCACAATCTGGGTGCACCGCCACCCCAAGTGAGGCCCCTACCCGCCGCTGCTGCCGCTGGCTTGCGTAGCATGCCAGCCAGCATTCTGCCAAGCTGGGCATGTCGGGCTCAAGCAGGGTGCGCTTGCACACGGCTGGCCAGGACTCCATGCTCAGTCCACGTCTGCCCATGTGATGCTTATGTTCCGGCCCTAAGCTGCTACCCCCCTTGTGCCCTGCGGCGTCCCACCTCCCGCTATGCTTGCAGCAACGGGCTGCGGGGCAAGCAGGAGACACGCAAGCTCTTTCTGGCCCTCTACACAGCCATGTTCTTTCTCTACGTCCGCAACATCTTCCGCTTTGTCGAATTCACCCAAGTGCGAACTGCTGTGCTGTGCTGGGCGTGCCGTGCTGTGCTGCGCTGTGCTATGCGCACAACATCTTCTGCTCTGTCGACTTCACCCTGTGAGATGCGGTGCCGCGCTGTGCTGTGCTGTGTGAAGTATTGTGTGTGTGTTCCCCCCCGTGCCATGCGCGTGTGCATGTGTTGTGTGGTACGCGGCTGCGCATTACACTCGTGCACACACCCGCGGTCAGGGTGTGCTCCGCCCCGCTGCTCAGCCGCTGCTCACACTTTGAACTCTCCCCCCAGCTCACCAGTCTGCTGCCGCTTGGCCGTGCTGCAGAACACCGTGCTGACCTGGCCAACGCCAGACGACACCTTTGTGCTGGCCCACCAACAGGTGCGCCCAAAGGCAGGGCTGCAGGGCAGGAGCGCCGCCAGTGGCAGCAGCGCCAGGTTGCTGGGCATGGCGGTGGATGCTTCCCCTGCCTGTGCTACATGTGCTGGTCTGCAGCTCGGGGCCGGCACGCCCGTGCACCCTGTGCCTGGGACCCACATTCGTTTTTCATCCCGTCCTGCCTGCCTGCCCCCCGTGCCCGCCTGCTCCCCACCGCAGGTCCTGTTCTACACGCTGGACGCCCTCCCCATCCTCCTCTGCTTCCTCCCCTTCATTTTTGCCCACCCCGGCTACCTCCTGCCCGCGCCGGACAGCAAGGTGCCCGCTGCACTCCCTGAGACTGGCAAGGACCCCGAGGCAGGGCAGCAGGGCATGGCCCACCCCGCCTCAGCTTCCAGCTCTACACCAACCAAGGGAAAGGGGCAGGAGGAGGAGGAGGAGGGGGGTGACAATGCACCCCAGCAGTTCCGGGTGGCTGTGCTGGTGTGAACCCCGTGCGCTTGGTTTTGACCACATTGACGCAGCGCTCTGTTGGTTTTGCTCTGGCGCAGCAATCGGTCATGCTGCGGCCCTGCATGTGCCGGCTCCTGGCCCGTTTGTTAGTACAGCACATTCTCGACTCCTTTGAACCTCTCTGCTCAGCTTCATTCATGTATTGCGCGTGCTGTGACTGTTTCTTCTTCGCAACCTCTGCCTGTTGCTCACAACGCTTTCATTGCTCTAACCTGCACCCTTCGGGCTCCCCTCCTTCCTTTATTACCGTGTGCCCCTGTGCCCACACCCTCCTTTACTTCACGTTCACAACACGTTCACGTGTTCAAGAGTGTTCACGTTCACTCACGTGGCCACCTCATGCACATGCGTCCCCACTTTTTGCGTGCAAGCACAGAGACCCTTTTGCTGTGCGCTCCTCAGACCACCTCCATGCTCACATGTAAGCCACATGCCACACGCCTCAATGTCATGCACTTTGAAAGGCCTTGGGCGCTCGCCTTGCTGTGCACGCTGCGGCGGTCACGCCGCCAGTCCTGCTTTCGCGTCCTTGGCAGCTGCAGTGTGCGTACAGGTGTGTAGGCGCCAGCCCCAGTCGACAAACAACAGAGCGCATGACAGCGCAGGCGCCGCCAGTGGCTGCCAGGGCTGCGTGGTGCTGCCAGGGACCAACCTGCCAGGGAGCACACTTGTGAGAGTTTCACAACACTGGCACAGGCAGAGGGGGTGGCCGACGCCGGTGTCTGCTGCCGCCAGTGCCAGCAGAGGCAGGGCTGCAACATGTTTGCCTACTGCGGCCAAGCGGGCGGGTGAGCGCTCTTGCTGTGCTGTGGGTGGGGAAGCAGGATGCCTGTGCGAGTGCTGCCAACGATGCTGCTATGCTTGCACCTGCTGGGGTAGCTGTCGTGCTGCGCCCTGCAGCCAAAGCATCCATCCCGCTGCCTGCCTGTACATGCAGGGCTCTGCACCCACCAGCCCCTGCCTGCCCTGTTGTACAATACTGTGCTGCGCTGCGCTGTGCTGCGCTGTGCTGTGCTGCAGGCTCAGCCGGTTCCCCCCCCGCCTGGGCTGCAGAAGCTGGTGGAGGGGCACAACAGCTGGCGATTTGTTGTGCTGCTTGCTCTGCCCTTGCGCTTCATCCGGGCTCTGCCTGCACCTGCCACTGACCTGTTGTGTGAGTTCCCAAGCGGGAGAATCTGTGGTCGACAGGTGTCGCATGGTGAGATGTACAGTACTTCAGGAAAAGGAAAGGTAACGGGGGGGCGGAAATATACAGGGGGCTTTGGATACAGTGGGGCGGGACAGAAAATACGATATTACACAGGGATATAGACTGCGTGCGTAGGGAGTGAGCGTCGGGCGGGGTTGTTGCTGGAAGTGGAGCAAACGCACAGAGGAGATTTAGGCAAAAGCAGACATGTAATCGGGGCGTTGCATGTTTGCTGCCACAGCAAAGGCCACGACGCGCCCGCCGCTCTTCTTAAGAATCAAGACGGCGAGCCCGCTACGCAGGCAGTAGTTGGGCGGGACACTGTGCCAGGGCATTCACCTCCTGCCAATGACGCGACAAACCGCCGTTGTGCCATCCTAGCGCTCGCCTGCCGCCCCCGCTGCCGCCGCCAGCGTCGTCAGGCCAGCGTCGGAGGTGCGCACCTCCTCTTCCAACGCGGAGAGCTCGTCTGCAGGGGGAAGGAGTGTCGACAAGCTTCGGACAGTTGTACACACTAATGAAAATGATGGTGTCGACACGAACGGCGCCATGGTGTGCGGGGAAAAGCAGTTGCTGTTGTGGCAGCGGCAGCAGCAGCAGCGACGGCGGACCAGCGGTAGCGGGGACAGCATCGGGCGCGGCGGCACCGGCAGCACCACTCTGGGCCAGCGACGGCGGAGCGGCAGTAGCGGCGACACCCACCCACCCACCCACCCACCTGGACACGTGTTTACGTTAACACGTGCGTCGTGCAGTTGGCAGCGCGCAGAGAAGTTGTAGCGCTCCAGCAGCAAGCGCTCCACCTCAAGGTGGCGGCCTGCGGCTATGTGGCGGCGGCAAGGCAGCGGCGGTGAGGCAGCAGCAGTGCGACAGCGGGCGCCGCATTGCGACAGCGGGCGGCAGTGTCATTTCGACACCGGGTGGCAGTGTCTGTGTTTCGACACCGGGTGGCAGTGTCTGTGAGCTGGCGCAGGGCCGCGCAGCAATCCCCGATTCGCCCAACCAGCAACGCACCTGCCGCCCCTGCCGCCTTGGCCTAGCGCAGGAATGCGCTAAGGACCGCCTTGCGCTCCTCAATCGACTGCGGCACCTCCGCCATTCGACCGCAGGGTTCAAAGGAGGCAACTCGCTAGACGGATGCTGGACAAGCACAAGCACAAGCACAAGCGCAAGAGCCTGCAGCACAAGCAGCACAAGCAGCCCGGACATGCACGGCAGCACGCTGTTTTCGGAGAGGCCGCCATCGTCCTCTCAGATAGAGGGACGGCAGCGGCCACAGCGTGCAGGCGGTACTGCAGGCAGCTGCTTCTGGGGGACCCCTCTCCATGATTCCCTCCTCTCCCACGTGTATCCAGGGTAGCTTTGCTTGCAACTACCCGCCCCGCCAAGCGGGTGTCAGGTGCACACATGCCCCTGCGCCACGTTTCCCTACACTGCCACCACCGCCTGGCATGCCCCAGCGGTGCTGCGGCTCCTGGCAGGCAGCGATGCTGTGCAGCAAGGCTGCCCGGAGTGGCTGCGCCGCCTTGGTTGCACGCTGAGCTCCAGTGCTGTACCCTTCTCGTCCCCCCTCCTTCCTTTATTACCATGTGCCGCTGTGCCCATACCCTCCTTCACACGGCATCATAGTCACCACATGCACATGCGCCCCCGCTGTTTGCGGGCAAGCACAGAGACCCTTTGCTGTGCGCGCCTCAGACCACCTCCATGCTCATGTATAAGCCATGCCACGCGCCTCAATGTAATGCATACGGGAAGGGCTTGGGTTCATGCATGCCATGCTGTGCCATGCTGTGCCATGCTGTGCCAAATTGTGGGCAACACAGCCAACACGGCCAGGCGGATCAGGCCAGAATCAGTGACCAGCGGCAGCTGGTCACTGTTCTCAAATTTATCGAAATCTTCTGTTAGATTCATCCGCACGGAGGGGCGACTCCAGTCCAGCCTGGGCTGGCCAGCACGGCAGAATGGCGTTCGTGGACGCTTTCAACAAACGCTTGCGCCCTGTGCTTGACGCCACCGACGATGTATCTCGCTTGCTGGGAACCCAGTCGGACATCCAGGCACGGGCAGGGAGCGCCAGGAGGCCGCCCACCCTCAGGCTGCCACCGCTCAGGGCTCGCCTCACTCAAACTGCCAGTGCACCCCCCTTGACGCCATGCACCACCATGTGGCACGTGCTCTATAATTCACTTATTTTTACGTTGCAGATGTGCAAGATTGTCGTGGTGGGTGACCAGTCCAGCGGCAAGTCGAGCCTGATTGAGTCGATGTTTGGCTTCAGCCTGCCGCGCGGCACCGGCATCGTCACGCGCACACCCATCCTCTATGGGGACTGAACTGGGCTAGCACACCCCTAGCGCACCCCTAACCCAGCCTAGCCAGCCTAGCGCCACCCTAGCCCACCCTAGTGTTCCCTAGCGCATGGCGTGCTAGGGGTACCCCTAGCACAGTTTGACTAGGGGGTTAACCCTAGTGCCCCTGAGTTTTTTTCGCTCAGTTTTGAAGCAACGCCTCTAGGCAGCTTGTTGAGGCGCCAGAGAGCTCCAACCACACCCGGGCG
>JAPTJF010000728.1:0-17761 GCA_029339195.1 Micractinium sp. NFX-FRZ
TTCATATCCGCCTCTCTTTTAGCCAAAAAAGGGAGGAGGGAGGGTTGCCAAAACAAAAAATCCAGGCGCGGCGGCCTAAAAGGCATGTGCTGCGAATACCGTGTGAAAGAACCGGCGGGGCAGCAATGGAGGGTGAGCCCAGCGGCTGTGCGCTGGGTGTGGTGTGGGGCTGGAGGTAGTACAGGGCGGGAGCGGCGGTGGTATGAGTGAGTATATGGAAAAAAGGCGGCTGCCCTTGATTTGAAAAGAAGTTCGAAGCATGCATTTGGGGCTCGTGCAGCAGCTGAAGCCAGCAGTAGTGCAGGTGGGGCGGGGACAGGCTCCATGGTGTGGGAACAAGCAAAATGAAAGGCGGTGGGTGGGGGATGGCATTGCGCCCTCAGCGTCAGAGAGGTGCTAAGCACGGCAGAGCATGGAGGGGGAGGCAAGAATGAGGAGACAGGGAGAGGGAGGAACAAGAAAACACCGCTGCACGCTGGGCAGCGGCGGAGCCAGATGGCACGCACGAATTGGTCGGTGCGGCGGTGCGGGGGCTGCAGCCAGCGGGAAAAGGGGAGCGCTCCTTGCGTGCAACTCAACGCTCTCACAAAGCAGGCATAGTAACGGACTGCCCATGGGTAGGGAGCTGTCAAAACTGGGGGGGGGGGGGGGCGGGGCACACAGGTGGAGGCTGTGCGCTTAGGGCACGGCGCAGGGCGGGACTCGGCCCTGCAATGAATGGATGAATGGATGGATGTGGTATGGGGGCATTCCGGCGAGGAGAGGCAAAGGGTTGGAAGCGGGCAGGCCTGCCCACATCCTTGTGACTTGAGAAAAAAAACGCCATGGGTGCACGCTGTGGTGGGGCGTAAGCTTGAGTTTGAGTTCAGCGGCTGAAGAGTGGCCGCAATTCGCATGGCGCCGCCCGCGTGGCGGGGGCAGGCGCCGCACTTCTTCCGCTGCTCAGCCGTGCTGCAGCACCAGCCAGGGCAGGTGGTGCAGCAGGAGCGCCTGCGCATGGGCCAGCGCCCCCCCCGCCAGCTGCCACCACACCGGCAGGGTGAGGCGCCTCAGCCGGCGGCGGTGCACCAGCTCGTCGGGCAGGCCTCCCGGCTGTAGCAGCAGGTTGCCACCCAGGCTGAGCTCCTCCAGCTGCTGCAGGTAGGGACCGCTGCCCAGCGCTTGCAGCTGCACCACACAAAGAGGGGGCGGGGCGGGGGCGGGGGCGGGGTTGGAAGGAGAGAGGGGAGGCACAAGCGCTGGCGCAGGCACCGGGGCATGCACGCGTGGCGCCAGCGGGGAGCGGGGGTGCATGCGTCAACCGCAGCTGCGGTGCCATGCCGGGCTGCGCGCTTGATCCCCTGCAAGCCCACCTGGTTGCTGGTGAGGTCGAGCTTGCGCAGGCTGCCGAGCGCGGCGACGGCGGTGGGGACCATGCACAGCCTGCAGGGGCGGGGGTGGGGCGGCGGGCAGTGGGGCGGGAGTGAAGTGACTTGCATCCCATGGGGCTGCCAGCTGCAGCTGCTGGCCGGGCTCGGCGACATGACTTTGCCTTGCGGGCGGCATCCGCTACGCACTGAGCAGCGGGCAATGAGCACGTCACGACCTCCACATGCTGATGTATCTTCCGGTGCCCACCCAGAACCCTCCCATTGCACACGCCACCCGCCCCTTACCTGTTGCCCGCCAGCCGCACGTCTGTGAGCTGCTGGCACCAGCCCAGGGAGTCTGGCAGGCCGTGCAGCCCATTGTTGCTCAAGTCCAGCTGGCACAGCTGCTGCATGAGGGCGATGCAGGGCGGGACAGTGGCAGCCGCCGCAGCAGCATGCTGCTGCTGCTGCTGCTCCTGCCACAGAGCCTGCATCTGCTGGTGCTGGTGGTGGTGGGCATGCATAAAGGCGTGCAGCACAGCGTGGCTGCTGCTGCTGTCGCCAGCTGGCAGATGCTGCCCCTGCGCCACCTGTGCCATCGCGGCAGCAGTGCTGTGAGCGGCCGCATAGGAGGGCAGGCCGCCGCCGGAGGTGTTGCCGGTGATGCGCAGGCGGCGCAGGTGCGCGCTGCCAGCGAGGCCGGCCCACAGGTCGGGGAGCAGCACCGCGCCGCTGCACCGCTCGATGGCCAGCGCGTGGAGGGCCGGCAGCTGGGAGAGGACTGCCCGCCAGGGTATGGCTGCCACAGCCTCCAGCTGGCAGTCGCTGAGCTCCAGGCGGGACAGCTGCAGGCAGGCAGGAGTTGAGGGCGCGGCGCGGCACAGGAGTTGGAACAGTGGAGGCATGTTGGCGCACAATGGTGTGCAGTGGTGGGAGTTCTGTTGGGCTGCCCATGGCGGGGCGGCTGCAGGAGCCAGGACAAGCCAAGTTGTGTGCACCGGGTGGCGGTTGGGGTGGAAGCTGCGGGGCGCTGCTTTGCGTTGCGAGAGCGCCAGCCGCACAGCTGCTGCGCCTTCCGTGCACAATCCCCCGACACAGCAGGCCCCATCCCCTCCCACCTGCTGCATGGAGCAGAGCGCCGAGGCAAAGTATGCGGGGATGTGGCAGCAGCCCACCACTTGCAGCACCTGCAGCGCCGCCAGGCGGGTGGGGCGGAACTGCCCCGCCTGCAGCGGCAGCTGCGCCGAGATGCGCAGCTCGTTCAGTGTGCTGCACTGCCACACCTGCAGCAGCGGCAGGCGGGTGAGCGGGTGGGTGAGTATATCGAAGGGGTCAAGCGGAGGGCAGGGTGTTCAGTGGGTGAGAGCCCAGGCGACATGCGCTGCTTGCTGTGAGTGCCGCACTGCCACGCGTGCGGCAGAGAGGCGGGGTGGGCAACTGGCAGCCGGGCCTCAGGGTGAGAGCTCAGGACAGGCGGTACACAGCAGCAGTGCGTTGTTGTGCGCCCCACCTCGATTGGGTTGCTGTCAGAGTCCCAGTCAAGGTTGAGGGAGCAGGAGGCGACGGGGACTGCAGGGGCAGCAGCAGCAGACGTGCGGTGGGCGCAGGCAGCAGGGAGCTTCCTGGCAGCTTCAGGGCCGGTTGCGGCTTCGCGGGCGCCGGGACCACGCTGCAGCAGCCGCCACCTGCCCGTCACCTGCCCGCCAGCCCACCATCGAACGCAGCATAGCAGGCGCCACCCACCCCTGGCCGCCAGCCCCCTGAACCCCGTGCCCCCTCCAGTAAGTCCCGCCCGGTCCCCTCCCCCTCTCGCTCACCCGCCGACAGGTCGCCCTGCACGTGCTCATGCACGGTCACCGACACGCGGCTGCCGTCGCCGCCGCCGTGCAGCAGCTCGCGCTGGCGCCGCTGCTGGTGCAGCACGCCGCCCAGGCGCTCCAGGTAGCCCTGCTGCCCCTCTGACAGCACCCGGCCAAAGGTGAGGGATAGCTCCAGCTGGCGCAGGCCCGGCAGCGACGTGGCGGCCGCCACCAGTCGCAGGTCGGGCAGGCAGGTGCCGCTGGCGGGGTGGGCGGGGGGCGCTGCCGCAACGTGCGGTGCAGAGCTGTGGGGGCCGCCGCACTGGCCGGCGCTGCAGGGTGCAGCAACGCTGGGGCCGCAGGGTGGGGCGTGGCCCATGGCGCAGCATGGGGCCCAGGACGGCGCCCCCCCCAGGGAGAGGGTGGTGAGTGAGCGCAGGGTGCCCAGGGCTGCCGCCAGTGCGGCCGCCTCGCCCTCGCCCAGGCAGGCGGCGTCGGAGACGGTGAGGGCGTGCAGGGGCTGCTGACTCAGCAGCGCCAGGTGGCGCACCAGCTCGCCAGCTGGCACCGCCGTGAGGGACAGGCTCTCCAGGGGGGGCACGCTGCAGCCACGCCGGCTGTGCTGTGTGCGCTGTGCCAGCATCAGCGACAGGTGGTGGGGCAGGAAGTCGAGGTGCAGCCGGCGCAGGCGGCTGCTGCTGCCCAGCGCTGTCGCCAGGAGCTGGCCCAGCTGCCAGCGCAGGCGGCACGCGCCCTCCACCCCGCTCGCCATGCGCAGCGGCAGCCCGCTGATGGCCACGTCGGCGGCATAGGGCAGCCGTGCCGCCAGGCCGCGCAGCAGCTCCGCCACAGCTGCCGCCTCTGCCAGCGCGTGCCTCTGCTGCAGATGTGCCAGGGCTGCCCCCACATCCAGGGACACGCGGCGGTAGGCGGCAAGGCGGTACGCTGCCAGCCAGCTGCGCCCCACAAACTGAGTCACGGGGCTGCAGAGGCGGGGAGGGGGGCAAGCGGCGGGCAGGTGAGCAGGCGGGCAGGCAGGCAGGTGGGCAGACAGGCGGGTGTGAGAGCCTTCCATGCGGCAGGGGACAGTGTGGGGTGGCACACGCCTTCGACGCAGCACACTCCAACAAACGCCTGGCACCCTGCCTCCGCGCCCCAAACTCCTGCACGCTTCTGAAACTTGCCGTCGATGGCACACGTGTCCTGCCCCACTAGTTCCCTCTGTCCAGACTTGCCTGCGCTGCTGCGCCTCGTCGTCTGCCAGCACGAGCTGCATGATGCCTCCCAGCAGCTCCACAGGCAGCTGGGAGATGTCTGCTGAGGCCGCTGGGCTAGAAGGCGCGTGGGAGGGCGGGCCTGGGTGCGCGCCTGCGCCGGAGGGCGAGGGCGGGAGCGTCGGCGGGGGAAGCCCTGCAGGGCGGTGGGCGCACCGGCTGGTGGCGCTGGCCCGGCTGCACGCGGTGTCTGCGCAGCTCGAGGCCGCTGTTGAGTGGGCGGCATGGCTGCCCTGGCTCCATTGGTAGTCCTGCAGGGCGTGGAGAATTCCACACTGAGTGCCTGCCTGTGAGAGGGTGGGCTGTGAGTGTGCCGCAACCCCGCAACCCGCCGACCAATGTCACCGCAAACGTGAAGCTGGCTGACACTGATTAGGTGACACACAGGGCAGCCCACAGGATGCTGCGAGGTCCGTCGCTCCCAGAGACATTGTCACCTGCTGTGGGCACGGGGTTGTGACGCTGCAGGGGGGCGAGGCGTGGGCACCGCTGGGTCCCCGCCACTGTGGCGGCGGCGGCGAGGCAACCCCCATCACCGTGGGCGTGGACGCCGCGCCGACTTGGGCACCACCTGGAGGCTGCTGCAGGCACGGAAATGCAGACCGGAGGCGGGGTTGTGCAGCAGGGGCGGCGGCGTCGGGATGTTACACCCGGGATGACGGTGCAGCTGGCAGAGAGCGTGGTGCTCCCGTGCGATAGTTCGAATTGAAGTTTGGAATGCGGTGAATGCGGTGGGAAGCTGAGGGATGGAGGGGGGCGAGATGAATCAGGGGGAGACTAGCCGTCAGCAGGCGGTCATGAAGGGCTAAGGGGAGCTGAGCCAGGCGGAGGTCGCTGGAGAGAACGCAGGCTATGGGTAAGGATTAATACTGAAACAAAACCTAAAACAGGGCTTGGCCGCCGAGGGGCAAGTTTTCACCGGAGTTGGGAGTTCGCGAATACAGGTCTTTGAGACAATTGCCGAGGGTTTTCATACCCTGAATATGGTGGGGAACATGTCTGCAAGATCGGGCAACCAGAAGGGGTTGCCCGAGGGAGGGTCCTGCCAGGGTGGCGTGTGTGGTGGGCGGAGCGCCCGCCGACTCCTCCAGCAGCTGCCCTCACGAGAGGCTGCTCGGCGGCATGAATTTACACGCTCCGTGCCGCTGTAAAAGACATGCAAGCCCTCAGGGCAGTGTGGTGCTGTTGGGGAAAGAGAAGCACTGGTGCATTGTGGGGAATGCAGCGGCGGTGGGCCACACCTTAATGTCAGACCAGGGAGAGGCAGGAAACACGTGGCCAGAGAGCTGGGCTTGGTGGTTGGCGCAGCTGGCTGCTGGAACCCAAGGTGCGGTAAAACTAAGCAAGCAAGCCAAAGTTTCATCATGGTATGGGAGGGAGGGAGGGCAGCATGCACGCCGCACACTCGGCGCTTCCACAGCTCATCCCAGGCCACCTCTTTCCCTCTCTCCCCCCTGCCGAAGCCTTCCATATGCCAACCATCACCTCGCTGCAGATGTATTCGCACCCAGGTTGGCAGATTCGCGCAGCGTTGGCTGTCCACTCCGAACCGAACCGGTGGCGCTCGCCAGGCGCCTTGCCTTTGGGTGCCGCAATCCTGGTCCGCTCAACCTTCCAAACCCTTGGGAACAGAGGCGCGGGGAAGAATACGTTCCGTCCTTGTCAACCCCTTCCCTGTCAGCTTCCAAGGCAGCAGGCAGTAGCACAGCGGGCGATGGCTACCCGCCACAGTCTGTGGCAAGAGCAACTTTTTGAGGGTGGCAGGGCAGCACACAAGCGTTTCAGGCAGGATGAGCTCGATAGGAGCATGTGTGGCGTGGCTAAGTTGGTTCCTGCCCGGGACTGCACAGCTCCTGCTGGGTAGGAAGCTTGTCCTGGTAGCTTACACGGGACACGGCTGCCAGGTGGCAGTGAGCAGGTGGCACGTGGGGGGAGGTGGAGAAGCACCAGGCGGCAGCAGCGGCAGGGCGCAAGTGCAAACTACGCTAGGTCTCAGTGCGCGGGGCAGCAGCAAGAGGAAACAAGGAGGGGCCTGGGAGGCATGCTGTGCTGTGCTGCCGCCAGCCGCCTGTTGGTCGGTCGGTGTGCGGCGTGCGAGCCTCGCTGCGCTGCACATGGCTGTGCGGCGCGCGCTCTGCGTTGCCTCCCCCGCAGCACGCACTGCCGGCACGCGTCCCATCGCGTTCACTTGTCTGCGATGGGCCCAGCTGCCAGCTTGGCGCCTGCCTCCTCCTCGCTGCTTGCCAGTTTGGCAAACTCAACGCCCTTGCCGCCCTCGGCGTGGATGTCCTCGTCGAAGTGGCTGCCCGCCTGCAGGGGGTGGGGGCGGTGAATGGGGATGGCGCTGATGAGGGCATGTGCAACTTCCGGTGTTGGGAGGTGGGCAGGGGTGTTGAGCATGGCGGGGAGAGGCAGGAGAGGCGGGGTACCGAGGGTGCCAGGCACGAGTGGGGTTTGGTGGGCGGGCCAGGAGCAGAGCCCCAGATGCGGTGCCAGGGGCAGCAGCATGCCGGAAGTGAGGGGCCCAGAAGTGCAGCCAGCAGGCACAGCCGGGGGGCGCTCCCAGGCCACGCACGTGCACCCGTGCACGCAGCGAGCAGCAGGCGTAGGCGGAACACATGCAGCGCAGCGCAGCCAGCCCGCCGGCGCCCGCACCTGCTCCCAGTGCACAATGGAGGCAAAGTGGCGCTGGCAGAGGAAGCAGACGAGGAGGAAGAGGGAGCACATGCCATACATGGTGGCCAGAGGGAAGGAGCTCACCTGCAGCACGCCGGGCGGGGCACAGGGGGGGAGGCAGCCCTCAGCGGTGCTAGCTGGGCGCGAGGTGGCGCTGCTGCTGCTGCGGCTGCCCCACGCCCAACTGCTGCTGCGCTGCCGCCGCCGCCGCCTTGCTGCTGCGCGCCCGGGGGCTGCGCAGCGGCGAGGGCAGCTGCCCCTTGGGCGCCGTGGAGGGCGACGCGCCGTTGCCACCCTCCGCCGCGTGCTGTGCATGCCCCAGCGCCTGCTGAGGCGCCTGCTGCTGTGCCAGCTGCTGCTGGGGCTGCGACAGGTGGGGCTGCGACACCCCGGAGCCGCCGGACCGGGCCTTGCGCTGCGCACGCAGCAGCGGCACCACCACGGACAGCTGGTAAAAGTGCCAGCTGCACAGGGTGCCCGCCACCAGCAGGCTGGCGGTCATGCTGAAGGTGAGGGCCAGGCTGATGGAACTCACCTGCAGCAGCGGGGGGGCGATAACCAGATGGCAAGGGAGGGGGTGGGGTGAGGGTAGGAAGGGCATGCAAGGCCAACCCGACTGCAACAGCGCATGGCCGCCAACCCAGCAGACGGTGAGGGGAGTGGGTGCCAAGGTGGGGGGTGGCAGCTGGGCGTTGCCCCTGAACCGCCCAGCCCCGCCTCCACCCGCCTGACCACAGCACAGCGCAGCACCACACAGTGCCCCCCGTCCAGCTGCCACCCCCCTGCCCGCCCTCACGTTGTAGAGCACCACGCAGACAAAGAGGTTGAGGGGGACGCGGAAGAAGTTGATGATAGTGGAGCGCATCTCCTCGGGCACATACGCGCTGCGGTGTGGGGTGGGGTGGGGCGGGGGGAGGCACAGGTGAGCAAGCAACGCGCGAGCTAGACACAGATGCGGGTCATGGTTCTACACACCCCCTCGGACACGCACGTCCTGCAACGCCGGCCCCTTCCTTCTGGTGGGTTGACGGGCGCAAGTGATGCGTGCGTGCGCTGGCAGTGCTGTTTGCAGGCAGGCACTCCACCGCCGCTGCCTCCCCACGCCTCGCTCGCTCACAACCCTGCTGGCCCCAATCGCAAGGCCTACCTGCGCATGGCCGCAATCACGTGAGGCACAGCACCGTCCCGGCCCCCGACTCCCCCCCTTCACGAGTTCAAACCTGCCACCCCCTCCCCACCCTCCTCCCCACCTGCGCATGGTCATCATGGATGGCCAGAAGATGCCCACCAGCACCTCAAAGCAGCAGAAAGCCACCAGCTGCACCTTGCCGTCAAACGTGATGCCGCCCACGCTGCGGCACGGGGGAGGGAGGGGCGGAGAAGGGTGGGGTCATGTTACAGCAGGGTGGGGGTGAGGGGAAAGGACAGCGGGCAGGGCGCAGCAGGGAGGGCACAATGGGCGGCAGGTGGCCGGGCTGCGAGGAAACTGCGAAGGCGAGGCATGGCGGCGCAGCGGCCGGCGTGCACAGTCTGCCCGCCCCGCCTTGGCTGCTGGTCCTGCCCCCCAGCCCAGGCCCGGCCTCCCAGCCCCGCCCGCTCACTCATCAGCGGGTGCGGCGGTGGTGTGTGGTGCCGACTGGTGGTAGAGGACGGGGACAAAGAGCATGACGGCGCTGAGGGCAAACACCGCCTGCATGTACCGCTCAACCTTCCACCTGGGGGCAGGGCAGGGGAGGGAGGGGAGGCAGGGGGGATTGAGAGGGAGGGGTACAAATGGTAAAGGCTTCCAGAGCAGTGGCAGCAGGGCGCAAGGCACAGCAGGGCAAGGCAGCACCCAACCGCCCCGCCACCACCCTGAACCTGTCCCAACCTTGAACCCCAGCCCTCCCCCACCGGCACTCACTTTCCGTTGCTGCCCAGCAGGCGTCCCGCGATGGCGCTGCCCACCATGGATGACACCATGAAGCAGGAGAAGATCATGCCGTGGGGGATGTGCTCGCCCTTGGGGCTGCGGTGGGGGCGGTGGGGGGACAGACAGAAGGTGCGGGTGAGCGTGGGTGGGAAGCGATGGCGGGTGGGGGCAGCAAGGGTGCGTGCGCGCAAAAACGGTGACACAGGCGCCGCGTCACCCCAGTGCCGCTCCTCACCTGCCCCCACGATGCCCGTGGCCAGGTGCCCACCCCGCCAAGACATCCGCACCCCCCACCCTCCCGGCACACACGGCCATGACCCCGCCCCCACCACAGCTGCCCACCCCACCTGAGGGCGGGCGTCCACAGGAAGACAAATGTGTACATGGAGGCCTCAAACAGGGACTGCATGGCGCCCAGCAGAGCAATCTTGGGCTCTGCAGCAGCAGGGGGTGGCAGGGGGGGCAGCGGGGGAGGGTGGGGTGCATGGAAGTGGGGCGGGCAGGGCAGACGTGCGCTTGGGAGGGGCCACAGGCAGCTGCTGCATGCGCCTGCTTGCCCGCTGCGTGCCACGCCTGCTGCCCCGCACGCCGGTGCAAGCGCGCCGCCGCCACCGCCGTCCCAACCCGCACACACCCTCAGCACATGTCCAGCTTTCTATGCCCCCACCCTCAGCGCACACCCCCCGCACCGTTCCAGATGAGCGCCCCAGCCTTCTTGAACCCCTCGGTCACGGTGCTGTGCTCGCTGGCATCCCCGAAGTTCTCGCTCCACGTGGCGGCAATGATGAGGCCGCCCACGGTCAGCACGGTGGCGGCGGCATCAAAGGGCGACACCGGCCCCAGGTGGAAGGTCTCCACCAGCACATTGGCAACCTGGCCTGCACAGCAGCAGGGGCGGGCGGGTGGGGGGAGGCACGATGGAGGTGGGGAGACGGGGTGAAGGGCAGGACGCGATGTGGAGGGTCTCAACCATGGCCAAGACAGAGTGAGGCGAAGGAGGTGAGGAGGAGGGGCTTAACCAACATTGGCCTCCTGGCCTTGCAGGCGGGCGATGCGGGGAGCACTTGAAGGGGCAGCGTGTCCAAAGGTTGGTGGCATGGTGAGGTGGAGCAGAGCTGCGTGGTGGCCGGGTGGCACCATGCGCCACCAGCACCGGCGCGCGTGCACGGGTTCGCCGGCATTCGCCACCCCGCAGGGCACCGCACCCCCTGCCGTATAGATCAGGCTCCCAGGCCACTCAAGCCCCCAGAAAGGGGTACCCAGCCCCTCCCTCCGCCCATGATCAGCTAGCTCATCAGCAGGAGGCCCCCTGACCCACCCACCCGACATGATGGCCATGAGGCCGTTGCCCAGGAACACCGCCTGGCTGAAGGTGTTGCCCAGCCAGTCGCCGTTGAAGCCGCGCTGCAGGCGGGGGGAGGAGGGGTGGGGCAGGGGGGGGTGCAGGTGAGATGTGGTTGGGGACTGGACGCTGGGTAGGGGGCGGGACACGTCACATGGAGGTGAGGTGTGGGCAGGTGGGTGCCAAGGGCTGTAAAGCGCTTCCTGGCGTGACCCCTGGCCAGCCGACAGGGACACACTTGCCCACCGGCCCACGCGTGCCCCTGAGCGCCAGCACTCCCCTGTCTGCCAGAGTCCCGACTCCTGCCTCACCCCCACCCCACGTTGGCAAGCCAGGGCTCACAACAAGACGCAACTCATGCACATGAAGCGCCGGACTGACCCCAAGCCACCGCACCGCATGCGCCCACCCACCTTGAAGTGCTCGGCGACCAGCCAGGACTCAAAGGCAGAGAAGAGGAGGGAGGTGGCGATGCCGCACAGGACGCGCCCCCCCGCCAGAATCCAAAAGTTGTTGAAGTGCTTGGTGACGCAGCCCAGGGCGTAGGTGATGCAGTACGTGATGGCAGCACGCTTGCGCCCGCTGCGGCGCGGGGGAGGCCAAGGGGAGGCATGCTGGCGTGTTGAGCAGGCGGCACTGTCAGCACAGGGACCACGGCGGGGGACCGCGCCCGCGGGAGCAGCATTGCAACGGCCAGGGCAGCAGCAGCAGCTGCAGCATCGGATCTGCAAAATTAGTATCAGCAGCAGCGGCAGTCCGAGCACTGCCAAGCGACATGTGTTCACAGCGGCAGCAATAGCCACACCAGGTGCTCAGCCACCACCTGCACAGCTGCGCGGGCCGGCACTCACTGCTTGTCCGCCAGCGCTCCCACCACAGTGCCAAACACCATGGAGGAGCCAAAGCCGGCGATGAACAGCTTGCCAATGTCCCCCATGCCGAAGCCGTAGTGCTGGTACAGCGCGTACACGTGGGGGCCCTGCAGCCAGTCGCCGGCTGCGGGCGGGCGGGCGGGGGGAAAGCAAGGCGAGTCGGCGGCGGGCGGCACCCCCCTTGGAGCCCCCTTGGAGCGCCAAACCCGCTTGCGCGCGCTCCCCCGCCCCCTCTGTTGGCTCACCCATCATCAGCGAGTAGACAATCAGGTAGTTGCTGCGGAAAAGGCGGAACTCGCGGGTGGTGGCCGCGGTGTTCTTGCCGCTGCGGTTGGCATACTCAAGGCCGGCAGCCAGAACGGCTGCCGAGCCGAACACCAACCAGTAAAAGTCCAGCATCGCTGCTCAGTGGAGCTCGCCGGCACCCAATCGGGGGGGTTTGGCGGGGGGGGTGGGGCCGAGCACGTGCACCAGCGCTGCCGGCGGCGCTTGATCCAGCGCCTAGCAGGCCTTCTGAGGCGGTAGCAGAGGTCCTGGCGCGTACAACCGCGAAGCCAAGCACACAAGAGCCCTGGCCAGGAGAGGTGCTGCTGCTGCCACTGCCGCTGGCCCTTAAGTAAATAAAGCCAAACAGGCAGGAGATCGACGCAGGCTGACCGGGGTGAACAGCGCTGGTGGGTGCCCAGCATGCTGCCCAGCTGCAGCACTCATGTCGGGGGCGGCAGATGGGGCACATCCCTACAAGCCTACACGTGCACCAGCCACCACCCCCAGTCCCCCAGCCTCATCACCACCTAGAGATTCGCGCCCCACTACAAGGATGGAGGACGATGCCCGCAACAAGAGCGGTGCGGGGTACGAGCACGCAGGGCAGCAACAGCTTGTGCGGTTGGGGAGCACTGGAACGTGGAGGGCATGCAGCCGGTCCTTCAGAGCATTCTGGTAGTGTGAGCTCCTGAATGTTGGCACTGCAACACCATTTTGGAAGCTGGCTCGCATCCGGGCACGGTACTTCTCAGCCGGGAGCGGGGCACCTGCACTGCTGCCACACCGTGCCCTTTCCCGCACCGCGTCAGTCGCCTGCGTGCACACGCCAGCCACCCACAAACCTCACTGCATCCGAACTTTGCTGCGGCGGGATTTAAGCGAAGAGGCCTGGTCAGGCCGGGTGTGCAAGCATTCACGGTCAAAGGGAGCGGCAATAGGCAGACCATCTGGCCAGAGCACACTGGGCAGCGCCTGGGTACGGGCTGCAAGCGCTGCAGGCTTTCCCAAAAGGCCAGGTACAGCTGCGCCTGCGGTGAGGAGCTCTCTCCACGACAGCCGTGCACGCTACCCTGAGCCCGCCTTGCTTGTTCCAACACCCGCAGGCTGCTTCTGCTCCGCAGCTTGCTCCTTCTGCTGCTGCTGCGGCTCCTGCAGCTGAAGCTCCGACTCTTCGCCCCCAAACGAGCGCAGCAGGTCGCGGATGCCCTCCAGGGAGCCCCCGCCCCCGCCTGGTGCCTGCTCCTCTTCCCGGGTGAGGTCAAACGCCTGGGACAGAGCCTGCGGGGTGCGGGGCAGCGGTACCAGCAAATGAAATCAGCAACGGAAGCAGCACAGCAAAGGCAGCACCCGCATGCCCTGGCTACCAAACCGCTCCCCTCCCGCCCCCATTCCCTCAGCACAAGCTTCGCAAATCTACACCGCACTGCCCCCCGAGTGAAGGCTGCCTGGCTGTGCCAAGCATTGCGGCAGACATCTTCACAGACTGGACCCAAGTACTGTAGGTAAGTACTTGACCCTAAACCCTTAACCCCACCAACCAGGGCGGCGCACCTTGAGCTGCTGCTGGTAGAGCTCCAGCCCTGGCAGGGGGCCCCACTTGAGCGGCATCAGCCGTGTGCGCCGCGACATCGGCAGACGCACGCTGCAGGCGGGGAGCGAGGGGGCCAGCCATGGAGGGGCAAGCGGGGAGGGAGTGAAGGCCGAGGCAACACGGGATGCAGTGCAAGTGCTGACGGTGTGCTTTCCCGGCAAGCCCAGCGGGGCCGTGGCCCAGCGTCAGAACCAGCAGCGCTGGCAATGGCTGTGCCCAGCCGCGGCTCTGGTGACACGGATGTTGTGCCTGGCAACACGAGCTGGCATGCCAGCCAGCAAGCAAGCGTGCATGAGCTACCCTGTCATGGCAGTGGCGGTCGCCACGCCAGCGTGCAGCCAGCATGCACGCCAGACTGCCAACGGGACTGTAGGACTGCCAGCCTGGCGCCAGCTGGACGCAGCGCACCAGTCTGGGTCCAGCAGGTCGAACAGTTCCACCAGCAGCTGCTGCAGCAGGAGCACCCGCGTCCACCGCCTGCAGAAGGGGGGTATACACACCACAGAGGCAGGGGGGGCAGGGGCGGGGCTGAGTGAGGGCACGAAATGCAGGTGGCTGAGAGGTGGAAGCTGGGGCAGGGGCCACACTTTGGCAGCCTCGCAGTCAGGGAAAGCTGGTGCTGGAGCTGAGCGCAAGCGTGTGTGCTTACCAGGCAGGGAAGGGGCGCTCGCCAGACCAGCAAGGACATGTGGCCAGCCCTGTCACGTCCTCCTCCAGCTGCAGGCACAGCAGGCACAGCGGAAGCAGCAATGGGTGGGATGCGGTGTGCCAGGCAAGCAAGCAGGGGAGTCACCTGGGAGAGGGCAAGCAAGCCCGGGCCGAGTCAACAACAATGCACCCCCTGCCCACTGCGTGCTTCCAGATGAATCACAGCGCCACCTCAGCGCGCCCAGTCCGATCCAGCGCCGAAATCCAGGGTCCCTGCTGCCTACTGTCCGCTGGCGCCAGCTCAGCATGCCATGAGGAGCATGCCATGAGGAGCAGATGGCTCACCTGTCGGAACCAGCGCCTGAAGGCGGCATCGCCCTCCAGCCGCTGGTGGAAGTCGCCGTAGGAGGTGGTGTAGTGGCGGGGGGCGCCCATGGGGGTGGCAATCATCAGGGTGCCTGGCGGGCGGTGGGGGCAGGGGAGTGGAAGCATGGGTGATGGGGAGTGCAAAAGTGGGCGGGTGGGTGGGGACAATCACCCAGGAGGGGGTGGCTTGGGAAGTCAACGGGAGCATGGGAGGCGTGGCTACAGGTGGTGCGCATCCGGCGTGGACACAGCTCATGCAGCGGCCACCGTGCCCGCCTGGCCGCCCACGCCGCAACCCACCGATTGCGCGCTGCGTGCCGCGCGGCACCCGCAGCGCATCCGTTGCGCTGCAGCCTGCCGCTGGGGCGGCTCCTGCTGTGCCTGCTGTGTCTGGGGCGTTCTGGCTGGCCCGACACTCGCGGATCACCTCCTCCCTCGACCTGCCGGAGCAGAGCAGTGCGGAGAGAGCGTGTTTAGGAAAGCATGCGCTCATGGCGCTTCACATTGCGAGAGCCACACCTGGAGGGTGGGCATGCGGGGCGCCTGGAGCGGGCCAACAGAGCAGGCAGCCTGGCTGTGATGCTGTGCAGTGCGGTGATGCCGTGAGATGGGCATGCCAGCAGGCCCGCCCCTCCCTCACAGTCCCCTACAGCAGCTGAGCAACAACACGCGGCCAGCCCTGCTCACGAGCGGCTGCGGCAGCCAGGGTGCGGCCGCTGCGGGCCTTGCAGGTACCACCGCTGCAGGCAGGGGATCAGTCATGGGCGTGTTTTAGATGGCATGTGTCATCGTGAGCGTGGCCAGATGGGGGGACGTGCAGGGGAATGGGTGCAGGGGAGTGCTCTTGCAGGGCGGCAGATGACGGCTGTGCCGCTGCCAACAGCGGTAAACCACGGGCCCTGGCACGGGCAAAGGCTGTGTGCCGGCATTGCCCACGCCTGCGCCTGCACCTGCACCACCACGCAAAGCCAGTTGGGTCAGGCTGCCTGGCCCTGGCCAGCCTGCTGGCGCACGCGGCAGCACCCACCTGCAGGCTGCTCTGCGAGGCGCACATCACAAACCGCATGCCCTCCAGCAGCGTGTTGAGCGTGTCTGACCCATGTGGGTTGCCGGCCTGCAGGGGTGAGGGCAAGGGGGGTGGGGCGGGGGGTGGGCCGGCCTTGTGCACAGGCTTGAGTGCAGCACCAGCGCACGTAGTAGAGCAGAGGGGCAGAGAAGGAGAATTTGCCCCCACACGACACATACACACACACACAAAGCACAGGCAGGGCACACTCGAGGTGGGGAGGCACCTACCTGCAGGAAAGCGCGCTCCCGTGGCCCCTCCAGGCGCAGCACTTCCAGGAAGCCCAAGAACTGAAGCAGGGAAGTGGGGCAGAGGGGCATGGATCTGATGGGTCGGGGGGCGGGGCAGAGGTGGAGGGCGCACGCTGATAACTCCGGGGACATAGCCAGCCATCAAGCACGCATGCCGGCTGGCAGGCAGGCAGCCACCCGGAGGGAAGGCAAAGGGTTGGGGGCCACCAGCGGCAGCAGGGTGGCCCCCCTTGCCTGGGACAGGTTGAAGAGGAGGTAGGAGAGGTCGCTGTTGGCGCAGTCCAGACTGGCGCCCGCCAAGCCAGCAGCATCAGCATCGCCGCCAGCACTGGCACCGTTGCTGCTGCTTCCTGCGGCGGTGCCTTCGCTGCCGGCGCCGTTGGCGGGGCTGCTGCCCTGCTGGGGCAGGCGCCAGCTGGGGTCGGTGATCTGTGTGTTGGGGGGGGGGGGGGCGGAGAGGTGGGGGCACAGTGGCGTCGTCCACGTCAACTACAAACGTTGTCGTAACGCTGAACTGTTCAAGTGCGGCTGCACTGACCACAAGGCAAGCCAGTGGAGGCACACATTCAGCGCCCCGCTCAACCGCGTACCCACACAAGCCATCCCCTCCACCCCAGCACACACCAGGTGCCACAGCGCCTGCTCCAAATCGATTGCAGACTCCAGCAGGGGCCCCCGGTAGCGGGCAGTCACCTGCAGACAGACAGGGGCACACAGCATTAGGAAGGCGGCCGGGAGATCAGGCCTGCTGGAGGGTGCCGACGGCACGGTGAGGACAGCAGACGCTGCAAGGCATCTGAGTCGGGACACAACGAGGGAGGCAGGTGGCAGGCATCCGAGCAGGCAGGCATGCAGGCAGGGAAGCAAGCGGGCAGTCAGGCAGCCAGGCAGGCAGGCGGGGTTGCCTCACGTCGTAAATGTCGAGCAGCTGCTGCTGGCGAGCCTTCTCCCGCTCCAGCTGCGTGCAGGATTGGGTGCAGCAGGGGTGCCGGGGTTGCACTCACTGTGTGCCTGCCTGCTCCGGACGCCACCAGCCCGGCAGAGAAGCGGCAGTGAGGGCGGCAAAGGGGAGGGCGGCGCGGCAGGCCTGCACAGCAAGGTGCTGCTGCGCCCCAAGCTTCCCATCTGCTGCGCGGCCACGCGCTTAGCCTGCTGCCAGCAAGTGTTTGGTTTCCTGTGCCCGCCCACCTCCAGCGCCAGCTCAGCGCGCGCCTTCTCCGTGGCCAACCCTCCCCAGAAGTTGATGGCCAGGCTGCGTGGGGGAGGCGGGTGGGGGAGAGGGGCACATTGGTTGGGGGGCTGCAGGAAAGGGGCCGAAGCCGTGACACGCAGAGCGTGCTTGTATTGATGCGGTGCTTGTATTGAAGTGGGCCAGTGTTCAGGTGGCAGAGCACGCCAGTGTCGTGCTCGAGTGTTCCCAGATAAGCTAGATGGGAAGCGACATGGTCCTGCCCACCTAGCAGCCACCCATGATACGGGGGCTCACCTGAGCGTGGAGAAGGCCGCCGAAGCGGCCAGTACCAGCTTCTCGTTGGCTCCTAGCGCTGCCGCCGTGTTCTGCGGATGGCAGGCTTGGCAGGCAGGGTGAATGGGCGGCATCACGACAGGGGTGACATGCAACCAAGCCGTGCATGCCGCACTGCACAGCACCGAGATCCAGTGCCCCTGGCGTAGCAACCCTTCGCAACATTAAAGCATGGCCTGCACCCACGATACCACTGGACCCATCGTCGCCTTTCTATCGTTATTCCAGCATCCTTTTTTGGAAGTCAGGCCCAGGGCAGTGCACCAGCAGTGCTGCAGCAGCACCTGAGCGGTGGGGCTGCGACAGCGGTTTGCCCAGCGAGCGAACTGCCCAGCCCGCTCCCAGCTCTGCCAGCGCACCGCAACGTCCTCAAAGCTCATGTCAGCCAGAATCATCAGACTGGAGCCATTGACCGCTCGTAGCTGGCCGGCACGGCGCTGTGGTAGACGTTGCTGCAAACCGCGCTGGCAGCGTGGCGGCACCGCCGGCGGCGCTCCCGGCGGTGCAGGCGGCGCTCGCAGACTGGACATTTGCAAGCCGAGATGATGTTTACTGATTGGCCTCTGCTACAGAGCGGCAGTGCAAGCGGCACCAAAAGCCGAACAGCGCTGACAGAAACAGAAACGAGGCTGTCGCTGTGTCAGCCTGAGGCGGATGGGCAGCTTCTCAAAACAGGACAACCGAGATCATGCTGTAAGTGAGTGAGTACGGCCATACCATCTGCGACATGGAGGGGATGGGGAACCCCTCCACTCGTCAGCAAAAGAAAGCTGGCAAGGCTTCGCCTTGCCCAGCTTTGCTTTTCCTTCCTCGTTTCACCGTG
>JAPTJF010000729.1:0-17607 GCA_029339195.1 Micractinium sp. NFX-FRZ
TGGGACTGTGCCACGTGGCTGGTACACCCTGCCACACAAGCAGGCTTTCCCATCGTGTGCACTCATGGAAAGCTGGCCTATGCACTTTCGCTGGACATTGGCCATGCACACATGTGGTCGTGAGTGTCTCGAAATTCACTGTAGACAAGCAACAGAGTTACAACAGGCTGGCAGAGTTGCAGGTACCAGGCAGGTCACCCAGGCATTGTGCAGTGTGCTGCACAGCACACACCGCTGCGAGACACCTGCACTTGTGTGTGTGCCTTCCCTCACACTGGCTGCACCTGGCAAGCCCGGCCGCAAAGGGCAGGCGAAAGGCAATTCTTGCGTGGCTGCGAAGCACGTACCACACCGCAGCCATCACCGTGTCTGCTCCTCTTGTTCTGCCTGGCCTGCTGCTGGCTGCTGGCCACTGCGCACACCTCAGTGTGCTGACGACGTACAGCCGCTGCACCAGCGCAGTTGTACTTCCATCAAAAGGCAACAGGCGCAATCAGGCATGCAGGCAGCAGCATGCGCAGCAGCAATGAAGCGCAGATGAGAGGTGGGTGAATGACCCTGGTCAGGGCATTGCTGGCATCTCACAGTGATGGCGCAACGTGCACTGCTCAAGTACTGCCCAAGCACAGTTGTTTCGCTGGCATGTGCACACGACACACTCGCTCCACCAGCCCGCAAGGGCAAGCACAGGCTGCTGCCAATGCCTTCTTGCCTTCCTGCATTTTGCGCAAGCGTGGCGGCCCCCTTGGACCTGAGCCCGCGGCGCCCTGACGCCACATTTCCCGGTCACAAGCCGCCACCATGCAAGCTGCTGCGCCCCTGAAGCTTGCCTGGGCCTGGGCGGCTGCCCTGCTGCCCTGGGCTTGGTCCGGGGCATTGACGGCCTCCTGGCTGCTCCGCCTGGGTGTCTACGCCGTGCTGGTGGGTGCGGCTTGGATAAGGATCATCGAGGAGGGAGGGCAGGAGCCGTCCAAGGGCCCTCGCAGGCGCGGCGGCCGCGGCCGAGGGGGCGGCAGCGGCAGCGGCCTGAGCAGCGCCGCGCTGAGGGCGCACGACGCGCGCCAGCCGCCGCCCTCCCCTGCCCCCAGCACCGCCTCCTCCGACAGCATTGCTGACTGGTGAGCCTCAGGCTGCTGCTGCTGCTGCTGCACCCTGCTTGGTCTGCTCCGCGCTTCCTGTCTACCGCGATTGAGGGGCAAGGTGTCAGGGCAGGGATGTGAGTCACCGCCTGAACGAGGCCACTGCCAGCCTGTCAGCCGGTCAGGCACCGCCTCCCCTTCTGACAGCGGCACGTCACTCATGGCGCCTTCAAGCCGAAACCTTAGCTACTTATCAATGTTGGTGGATGCCTGGCCTTGGTGGGCCTCGGCCGCTGGGCATCATGGGACTGCCAGAAGCCGCCTTGCCTGCTCGCCTGCCGCCCTGCCCCTGATCCCCTCGAGGCGGCAAAGATCGCAATTCTCAAACCTCATAGCCTGCTCCTTTCTATTTCTGATACCATTCGATCGAAATGGGTTACGTCACTGCCTGCAGGTCAATCTGGGAGGGGATCAGCGAGGAGTCAGCCCCGATTGACGTGCCTACGGAGCATGCCGCCAAAGGCAGCCCCGCTGTGCAGCCCGCCGCAGCCCCTGCCCCGCTCACCCCCGCTGTGCTGCCGGCCCAGCCCCGCCCGGGGCCTGTCACTGCCAGTGCTGTGCCCACGCCGCCAGGTCAGCAGTCCAGCGTGGCGGATGTCGTGCTGCCCGACTCGCTGGCTGAGCTGGCGGCTGACCGGGAGGAGAAGGAGGTGAGCGGGCACCCAGCTGTATCTTTTCTTTTGCCAGCTAATATTTCCTTTTCGTAGCACGCTGCTACTTGGGCAGGCAGGAACGGCGCAGCAGGCGGTCTGCACTTACAAGTGCTTACAAAGAATCAGAGGCAGCTCCCCTTGCTTGGTTTGCTCTCCCCACGGTCGCATGCCGGCTCAAGAGTTGGTACATGGGAGCTTTCCACACACAGCTGCCGCTCCGTGCCTGCCCCCGCCTGTACACCCGTGCCGCAGGCTCTGGCCGGCGCAGAGCTGATGGCGGGGAGTGCTGCTCCTGGTGAGGCCGCCGCTGCTGCCGGCGCTCGGGCCAGTGGCAAGCACTCCAAATCGCGCCACCACAAGAAGCCCTGGCTGAACAGGAAGATTGAGGCGATGTTCAAGCCATATGGAGGTGATCCACTGGCAGCACCGGGTTGCAATGAGAGGGGGCAGGGAGGCAGACGTTTTGCCAACAGGTGGGCAGGGAGGGTTCTCCTGTAGTCAAAGTGTGCTGGGCGGCACTCCTGCAGGTGTGCTGCCGGCAGGACTGCTGCCCACCTCACCTGCCTGCCCCAGCAGGGCCCTCACGCCTCTTGCAAAGTTTGAAAGCGGACCACGTCCCCGTTCCGCTGCCTCCTTGCGCAGAGAAGACCCATGCAGCGGGCTACATGATTTACAAGGCAAGAGGGGGAATGCAGGCCATGCATGCAGGCCATGCAGGACAGCAGGCGGGCACGTCAGCAAAGCGTGCCGCTATCCGCTCTGTGCAGGCAGACAGCCTGGCGGCAGCTGTCATGCGGGGGCTTGGGCGGGGATGCTGTGCACGTATTCGCTACCCCTCCCATGTCCGTTTTTTTTCCTCAGACCTGCGCCGCCCGCTGCATGCTCATTGCAGGGGTTTGGTCGCATGGGGAGCCGCATGGAGCGAGGGACGGGCACTCTTGGGAAGCACCTGGAGGGCGCAGTGAGTGGCTGCTGCCAGTGTCGGTTGGCCTGATTCATACTGCAGGGCGAGGGCAGGACAGCTGGCGTTCTGTGGTTTGAAAGGTTCGATTTCCACTGGTTTGAGTGAGCTGGATTTGGTTCACGGCGGACACTGCAGGCACGGTGTTCAGTCTTCTAGCAGGCCCTGCAGCCATCACAGCAGCGCCACACAGCTGCAGCCCAATGCCACCTGGCACACCACTGCGCACCCATGCCAGTGCACCCTGCCGCCCGCCCGCCCGCCCTTCACGTCCTCCCACACAGCGTGCCCCTCCCACCCGCCCCACCGTAACGCCCCCTCACCACACCAGATTCGGGACACGGGCGCCGAAGCGGTGATGGAGCTGGAGGGGCTGGTCAAGAAGTGGGTCAAGTTTGCAGGTGCGGGCAGGGCTGGCAAGTACGGCGCTGCACTCTGAGCTAGTATTGGGTCGTTGGGATTGCTGGCGGCACGGCATGAGAGGGGCCGTGAGCTGTTAGGGGTGGACACCGTCTGGCCAGGCTGGCACAGAGCAACACGCAACGTGTGGCAGTGGGAATCTGTGTCAGGATTCAGTCTCCCCTGGCAGCACTGCAACACCCGCCCTGTGCCCCTGCCGCCGCGCCATGCAGGCGTGGTGGCCCTCCTGACCGTGGCGCTGATGCCGCTGCCCAGCGTGCACATCACGCTCAGCATGGGGGCGTGAACACTAAGGGTCCACATGTGGTGTACCTCTTTTGGAAAAGCTCCCGGGTGGCTGCTAGTCTAGTCTAGTCGCTACAGCTGTTCAACATCCCCTTGAAAGAGGTGCCAGCATTGCCAGCTTGGCTCGTATGTGGTGGGCTTGAATGGTTTCCGTCACCGGCGGCACTGGCACTCCCAAGGTGCCACTCACTGTGACGGCGCTGCAACGGTACCCAGGCAGGTGCAGCTGTACCGGCAGTTGCTGGCCCAAGTGCATCCACCTTCCTGCTGCCTGTGTCGACTGCCCGCATTGCGTGCCCTGCCTGTAACCAGGAAGCCGTCCGTGCTCACTTTCTTATGAGGCTTGCGTGTATCAGGGGCATCACAGAAAGGGGTGAGATTGAAGGGAGAGACTCGCCGCTCATGTGTGGATGCCGGCAAATATGTAGGCAGATGCAGGCCGCTGGCAGGATGGGCACGGGCGGGCACCCCTTGATGTTGGGTGTACCACAGGACACTCAGGCATGCAGCTCATTGATGCGGTAGGGGGACGCATAACCCCTGTCTTCTAGGTTTCCTTGGGTTTACGGGCGTGAAGAACGCCAGGCACGGCGCCTGGGCGGCCTCGCCGGGCGGCTTCCTTGTACCAAACAGCCAGCCGGTCCGGCAACCGCGTCACCGCAGCGGCGGCACCCCAGCAGAGGCGGCAGTCACATATCGAGCTGCCCGTCATTCAATAAAATCAGTCAGTGCTGTCAGTCCGGTTCCAATGCGAGTGTGAGGCACGGTGCTTCATTCCAATGCGAGTGTGAGGCACGGTGCTTCAGAATCTGGTGCATCTGATGCATCCTGGCGTTGCTGGTCAATCATGCTCCGCCAGCATCCGCCGCCGCTGCTGCTGCTGCTGCTGCTGCTGCTGCCGCCGCCTTGTCTTCCTTCTTCTGTCGCGCCTTTCTCTTCTTTTCTGCTGCGCCCGGCTGCTCTCCAGCTGCCTGCCCCCGCAGCATCTCCGACAGCAGCGCCGCCCCCGCCTCGAAGCCTGCCCGTGCGGCTGACAGGGGGTCCTGCCCCGCCGCCAGCGCCGCCGTCGTCGCCTCCTGCTGCCGCTTGCTCAGTGCTGCTTTCGAGGCGTGGTACCGCTTCCTGCAATCGCACGGTGTGTGCGCATAACACAGCAGGGAGGGAGAGGAGGTTGGTGTGGCTTGACATGGGATCGTGTCCGCATTCAGCGCACACAGCATGTGCACGTGTACAGATGCAGGAAAGGTTTTTCTTGTCAAGAACGCCTGCGTGTGCACCTTCACACAGACGCAAGGAGGGCAGGGGAGCGGGTGCACAGCTGTGCACAGACTGGGCTGGAGAGAGGTAAGGCACAGGGCGCACTCGCCCACTCGGGGGCAGGGCCCCCCACCCGCCAGCCGGACCCACCAGGCCCCGCACACACCCTGGTGGGTGTGCCAGCCTTGACATTCGGCTGACGGCAGATTGGCCGGCCAGAAACCCACCTCTCCTGCATGGCCTCCATTTTGAACTTGTGGCGCTCCAGCTGCGGCGCGCTGCGCCACATCTCTGCACCCACAACAAGGCGGCAGGGTCGCAGGTCGGGCGGCGTGTGCGCGCGCGTGAGTTCAAGGGGGCAGACGAGGGTGATGCGCTGGGAGTCGCTCACGGGCAACAGGGCAGCTCGACAGACTGGGGAGGGCAACTGAGGTGCCAGCGTGCCAGCGTCCAGGCGCCCAATGGCCACCTAGCATGCCCCGACACCAGCCCATCCCCATGCTGTCGTGCCCCCCTGCCAGCCTGCCGCCCAGTGCGCAGCACAGCAGCCGCGCCCACCCACCCACCTGCCAGGCGTAGCAGTATGTCTGTGGCTTTCGGCTTCCCCCCTACTTCCTTGCGCACCGCCTCCCGGTGGGCATCAGAGAACAGGTTGTAGGCGGTGCGCGGGCGCTTCAGGGCTGCTGCTGCAGGGGGGGATGAGCAGCAAGCGGGTGCACACATGCTCGGGGGCAGGCCGTTGGTGGAGGGTGGAGGCCAGCAGGCCAGCTTGGAAGGGGCACCGCATGTGTCCCACCCCGCCTGGCAGCCACCCAGCAGCAGGCATTGCTGCCGGTGCCCCTGCCCACCCGTTCACCGCCTCAGCTGTGGGCATGTGACCCGCATCATTGCCTCTCCCGAGCCCCAGCTCCATCTGCCGCCTGCCACGCCAGCCCCAACCCAACCCCATTCCTGCTCCAAGCAACCCCTCCACTCTCCACCTGCCTGTGGGTGTGTGCCCTGCCTCGTTGTAGCTGCCATGCTCCAGCTCCTTCTGCGCCAGCTCAGCTTCCAGCGCCCGCCGCCGCTCCTTGGCCATCCCCTCCAGCGACTCCTGCGGGGCCAGCAGGTTCCAGTGCAGCAGCGCAGCCTCCGTCCTGCAGGGGGCAGGTAGCACAGCAGGCACAGCAGGAGGCACGTGTCAGCCAGTCGGAGTGGAGGGCGGGACCAGGTCCCACTGCAGCAGCGCATGACTGCAACAACCTCCGTCCTGCACTGCATCGCGTTGCAAGCCCATTGGAAGGCGGCGTGGTAGGCTGCAAATGTTCAAAGGCCACCGCGGTGGGCATCAACTGCTGTCCTTCCCGGGGTGCCCGCTGAGCTCCCAGGCACCACTGCCAGCTTACGCAGCGCAATCTAGGGTACCAGGAGCAGATGACGTGCAGCATGACAGTAGGGCATGCCTGCTGCTGAGCCCGCCCCAGACCCCCGACAGGTGCCCCCCTCACTTTTTGTCGGCTGCCTGCACCTTGTACCGCTCCCGCTCCTCCTCGGCCAGCCCCCGCCACTTGGCACCCATCGCCTTCACCATGGCTCCCTCCCACGTCTTCTGCCCCGTCCGCCTGGCCTCCGCAAGCTCCACTGCACGGGCCGAGAGGGCAAGGGTGTGGGTATGCGTCGGCAGGAAACAAGGAAGGTGAGCAGGCACAGAGGAGGGGTGGGGCGAGGGCGGGCGGGGGCGGTGATGCAGCATGGCTGCCGAAGGGAGGCAGTGGTGGCGCTCAGGCTCGGCTTCCCTGCCTTTCATATCATGACACAGGTGGCCCAAGGCAGCCCAAGGGCAGCTGTCCCTCCCCCTTGACTGGCAGGTGCGGCCAGCCAAGGGCCCCCAACAGCCAAACAAACCAGCACACCCAGCACGCCCAGTCATATGCTCCTCTGCACAAAAACCCGGCACATGCACAATCTGCACACGTGGCAGGGACACGAGGGCCAGCCCCGCCCAGCCCAGCCCAGCTCACTTTGCACAAACAGCGCGTAGCCTGAGGGCACCGGCCTGCCCCGCCCTATCGTGCTCTCTAGCCCCAGCACCGCCTGCGCAGCACGGCAGGGCGGTTGGACAGCAGGCAGGCAGGGTAAGTCGGCTAATAGCAGAGAAGGAGGCGGAGCCATGAAATGGCACGCGCGAGCCAGTTGGTTGACTGTGCAGCTGCAAAGGGTGCATGCCTGCCCCTCCCAGCCCTGCTCATTCCCCACCCGCAGTCGCTCCAAGTATACACCCCGGCAGCGGTGCCCCCCTTCTCCAAACACCTATGATCTGTTCCCAATGTTAACACCTGCAGCCGCTCCACCTCCACCCCGGCGGCGGCATCCAGCGCCAGCCGTGCCTCCAGCGCCGCCTCCTCTGCTGTGAGGTCCGCCATGTCCTCATCCCTCTCAATCAGCTCCTCCGCCCGCTCCCCCGCCGCCACCGCCTTGGCCTCCGCCCGCCGCTGGTGCTGCACCGCCGCCACCACCGCCGCCGCCGCACGCTCCGCGGTGGCCGCCTTGGTGGGCCGCCCCATGCGCTTCTTGGGCGGCGGGTCCTCCCCATCCGCTCCCGCCGCGCCCGCCACCCCGCCCGCGGCCCTCACCGCCGTCGCCGCCGCGCGCTGCGCCGCCCGGGCCGCCTTCTCCGCCGCATGCTTGGCTTTCACCGCTGCCTCCTCGGCCACGATGGCTGCCTCGGCACGGTCCTGTGCCCCCTGCCTGTCCTTCTTGGTGGTGGCCCACCGCTTCTTAGTGGCCAGAAGCTGCAGGGCATCTGCCAGCGTGAGCGTCACGGGGTCGTACTCCTGCGCAGGAGCGGGCAGGGGAGGGGAGGGGAGGGGCGCGAGGGAGGCAGCGGGGGGCAGCACGTGATGTATATGGCAGGTGGGTGGGTGGGTGGGTGGATGGTGGTGTGTCTGGGGGTGTGGGAGCAGGGCAGGGGGGCAGAGAGGGGGATCAGCCAGGCGTGGGGAGCGGGGCGGAGGGAGCAATGGCAGTGGCTTGCTGTGAGCGCTTGCGGCGGTGCGGCCGCCTTGGCACGGTCCCCACCCACGCGTGGCGCCAAATACCTCGGCAGGGCCCGCCAGGAGCCACCCACCTTTGGGATGGCGCGCGAGAGGGCGCCGCAGCGCAGGAAGGGGCCAAACTTGCCGGAGGAGACGATGATGCTCTCGCCTGCACGCACAGCAGCGGCAGGAGCAGCAGCAGTGGTGGTGCTGAGATTGCGGCAGCGATGCGGGCAGCGAGAGGCGGGCAGCGGCAGCGGCGGCGCCAGCAGCAGCAGCAGCAGGAGCACAGGCGCGGGCAGCACGGGCAGCGCGCAAAGGACCCGTTGTGTTCGGCATGCACTCCCTGTCGCCAGGTCGCCTCCTAACGCTTGTCGGACCCACCCACCCACCAGTGGCAGGGTTGGTGCCCAGCTCCTTGGGAAGGGCCAGCAGAGCCAGCGCCGTGGCCAGGGTCACGGTGCGGGTGCTGGCAGTCTGCAGCGGCAACCCAACATGTGATTGATTGCTTGATTGATTGCGTGCTCTGCTGCCTGCCGTGAGCACCAACAATACCCCCATGCTACACTGGGCCACCGCACAGCAGCTGTGCTACGCCCAAGACCCAGCCCACCCACCCACCCGTGCCAGCGCCTGCCGCCTGAAGTGCGGCTCGCCGTCCAACCCGCGCTGCACATAGGGCCCATACAGCCCCACCCGCACAAACACTGGGAGCCTGGTGTCTGGGCAGGTGCCCAGCAGCCGGGCGTGGCCTGCGGAGAGCAGGTGGAGCGGGCAAAGGGCAGGTGGTGGAGGGGCAGGCGGTTGTTCACCACATGTCGTGCAGCAGGGCAGAGGGCCCTTCAGCAGGTTGGGAGGAAGAAGCGTTTAGTCGCCAAATAAGTAGGGTAGTCAACTGAGAAAAGGACTGACCACCGTGGCCTCGTGGTCGCCAGCCAGACCAAGTAAGCAGCCTGCTGATGCGGCCCATTGCGATTCTAGAGGAGGTTGTCGAATGATGCAGCCCAAGTACGTGGTGTAATAATTGAACCGATAGATGGGCTGCTGGTGATGCGGGCATGCTATGCGGCCTAAGTAGACCTGGTATGCAGGCTGCGTATTCGATTGAAAAGGGCGCCCCGGTCGTTCTTTCACTGTGCTGCATCAACGGGAGCGCGCAGAGCACAGAAGGCGCATGCAGCAGATCTACCTGCCTCCCCTCCGCCCTGCACGAACGTCCCCCACCGCTTCGTGCCCTGACCACAACCCGCATCCCCCACTCACCCTTCATGCCCGGCGGCACCATCAAGTGCTGGGCGCTGGTGTCCAGCGCGCCTGCAACGGCGCCAGCTGGGGTGTCGCCCTCCAATTCACCTCCCTCCTGCCCATGCACATGGCCCGCCAGGCCCTCGGCTGGCATGATGTCCAGTGTCCAGGGAGAGGCGATGGGCCGCAGGTAGGTGCAGTCTGCAGGGGGAATGAGTGGGGGTGCAAGGTCTATTAGAGATAAGTATTCATTGATAGCGGGGGGAAGAGGGTGAGAGGGGGAGGGGGCAGGAGGGATGGAGGGCAGGAAAGGTGTGCAGATGCTCTGCAAGCGCGGAAGTTGGCGCTGCAGCCAGCCGCGGCGGTGCCGGCGCGGGCCTCCTACGGGTGCGGGGTAGGCAGGGAGCAGGGCAGGCGCCCCCACCTGGGTTTGTGCCGCACTGGTGCTTGGGGGCAGGGCAGGGCAAAGCATGGCGGGCCGGGGGCAGGGCAGGCGCGCCCACCTGGGTATGCTGAGCAGCCCACAAAGGGCGCCCCCTTGTGCTTGCCGCTGAACTTGAGGGACAGCTGGCTGCCGCAGGAGGGGCAGCGCCGGTCCTGCACACCGCGCCCGGGGGGGGCAAGGCGGGCAGCGGGTTATGGCAGGAACGCGGGGAGCGGCGTGCCGCTGCTCGCCTGCCAGCAGCGCCCTAACCCCGTGCAATTGGACAAGTGCCCTCCCAGGAGGGGCGATGCCGGTACTAGCGGTAAAGCACGTCAACAACAGTAGCAGCCCAGAAGCAACAGCGCCAGCGTCAGGCTTTCCTGTGAGCCCCCCTGATCAGCCTGCGTCCACCCCCAACCTCTACAAGCTTACAACACCATGATTGCAACAGGCTGCTGGGCTCACCTCTCCAATGAGCTGGTCCCCCACAGCCGCATTCAGAGCATCGATCACTTGAGCCACAGGCACCGCTGCAGCGCGGAGCAGCGAGGGGATGGCAGCAGGGGGGGCGGCTCAGGGGGGCACACCGTGCAGGATGGCAGTCGGGGAGCAGAGCAGGGCAGGGTGGCACGCTCGGCCGGCGACCAGCCGGCAGCAGCAGATGGCCCAAGGAGGCGGCAGGCGGTCGGGAAGGCGGCGAGCGGGCTGGGTGTGTGCATCACCTGCCATGTCATCCAGCACCTTGCTGAAGGGCGCCCAAAAGTCCCCCACCAGCTCCTGCCAGGGCCGCTCGCCGTCTGCATAACACAGCGTGGCACGTTGCACAACAACAGCATGCAGCCAGTCAGTGGGAAATGTATGGGCAGAGGTAAGCAAGGAAGAGGAGCGCACACACTGAATGTGCATGGTGGCGCAATCCTGCCTGGATGTGCTTCCCTGCCTCTGCACAGACAGACCGGGTGCGACTGCCCCCATACCCCTACCGACCGTGTGCCGGTGCAGCTGCCAGGGGGGATCTGGGCACCCTGGGCACCCTGGGCACCCTGGGCACCAAAGGGCACCCTGGGCACCAAAGGGCACCCTGCCCGGCTGGGCTGCCCCCACCTGTGATGGAGTCCAGCTGCTGCTCCACCCCGCTGGTGAAGCTGTAGTCCACGTACTGCACAGCATGGCACAGCAGCATGGCACAGCAGCAGGGCACAGCAGGCTCAGCACCACATCAAGCACACAAGGTGGATGCAGCACCACGTGATGGCAGCAAGCGGCACTGGCACGAGCGTGCACTGTGGGCAACCTTCAGCTTCATGCTGCCCGCTGGCTGGCCGGGAATGGTGTGCCATGCTATGCCATGCTGTGCCATGCTGTGCCATGCTGTGATCTCCCTGGGTGCCCACCTGTGGGAAGTAGGACTGCAGGAACGCTGTGAGCACGCGTCCCAGCGCCTGCGCGTGCAGCGCCCGCCCCTCTTTCCGCATGTACCCACGCGTCTGCAGCAGCGCCATGGTGGGGGCATAGGTGCCGGGACGACCGATGCCCAGCTCCTCCAGAGCCTTCACAAGGCTGCCTGCACCGGCGACGGGCACAGGCGGTTGAGAGAGGGATGGGAGGGTCAGGCAGGGTGCGGCGCTGTCAAAGGCTCCTGCCAGAGGCGGGGTGCCCAGCAGGCAGCCACAGGCATGCACGCACGCAAGCAGGCAGGCAGGCAAGCAGGCAGGCAGATGGACAGGCGCAGCACGCTTGCACATAAATACAGTCGCAAAGTGCTACAGACCAACAGACACACTCGCCTCACCTTCCGTGTAGCGCGCCGGCGGCCGCGTCTCGTGCTCGCTCACCGACGGGCTCAGCACCTGCGCCGCCTGCCCCCGCTGCATGGCCGCCAGCGCCGCCGCCGCGACCGCCCTGGCCGCCTCCTGCTGCCGCCGCCCGCTGCTGTACCCCGCACTATCCTCTTCCCCCTCCTCCTCCCCCTCCTCTGTTACTGCATTGCCGTCTGCCCCCTCCTCGTCCGCAATCCCAGCTGAGCTGGCAGCACTCGGGATAGCCGCCGGGTCAAAGTAGGCAGAGAGGAATCCAGGGAAGGCGATGCAATTGGAGGTGGCGCGAAGGCGCAGGCTGCCGTCGGCGCTGCCCAGGTCTGCTGCCACCAGGGAGAGGCGGGCGGGGGGCATCTGGCAGGCCAGGGCGCGGCTGCGGATCAGCCTGCATGCATGCGGAAGGGGGAGGGGAGGGCCACGGAGGGGGAGGGGTTGGGGAGGTGGAGAATGATGTGTTTCCGTGAGGCTGGCGGGCGGGCGGGCTTGAAGAGAGTGGCATCATCGTCATTATCACAACACTTCAACACGGCGGAGGCGAGCTGCTCTCTGACACTGCGCCTCCCCGCCCGTCCCCGCTCCTGCAGCGCAACCCAAGTCGCCCTCTTGCCTCCCCTTCCCTCCACCCATGCACGCAACCTCACTCCCTCCCGCATCTCCTCACATAAGCCCACCCCACCCACACACCCACCCACCCATAAAGCTTGGCAGTGGAGCGCTCCACCCCCTGCTCCACCAGCTGCTCAGCGGTCAGCAGCGGGTCGGTGGGCCTGATTGCCTCGTGCGCCTCCTGCACCCAGCCAGAGGAGCCAGCGCGCAAGCACAGCGCATGTAACGAGATGCCTGGCCAAGAGCAACAAGCAGTGGCAAGACCGCAGCCGGCTGTCTCATCCTGTGCCCCATGCACCCTTGTTGCGCGCCCGACCTCACAAGCACCCGCGCTACCCCTCTTCAAGGCTTGCCTGCGCACTCTTGCTCTTCACTTTGTACAGCCGAGGCTCAGCCGGCACAAACTCCCGCCCAAACTCGGACTGCAGGGTGGGAGGTGAGAGAGGATGAGGGTCAAGCAGAGGCGGGCAGTAATGTGTGCATGAGGAGCCAGGGGAGGCGGCTGGCTATAAGGTGCTTGCTAGGGGGCCGCGGGACAAGGGGCCCACGGTGCAGGGGGGGCAGGGGAAGCGCAGTACACTGCCTCATACTTAGGGGGCGGCGGGGCGGAGTAGCCCAGGGCAGCCCATAGGAAGTGTGTCCGTGTGGGAGAGGAGAGGGGGGCACAACACGTGGACTAGAAATGCAACTGACTGATTCATTGAACGGAACAAGGTCAGGGCAGCACACCCACCTGGATGGCCTCCCGCAGCGCTTCCACCGCCGAGGGCGCCAGGCTGACGCCGTCGGTGCGCATGTAGGTGATGTGGCCTGCGGGGGCGGCGCAACGGCGAGGGCAGCACGTTGTTTCGACAGCGCATGCACTCGCAGCCTTGCCACAAGCTCACTGCTGTGCAGCCCCACCTGCCCCAATCCGTTTCAGGCCAGGCCAAGACGAAGCTGCTGCAGCAAAGTGCGTCTCGCTCACCCGACTCATACAGCTGCTGTGCCAGTTGCATCGTCCGGCTGGCACCTGCACACACACAACGATTTGCGGCCAGCCACGGGTCAGAGGCTGCACAGTTGGGCACAAGCTCCTGCACTGGCAATAGGTGGGTGGACATTGTTGGACAAAAGGTCCCTGCCAGGGGGGCTGCCGCATAGGCTAGCCCACACAAAGCTGCAGCTTGGTTTGGGCCGGGGGGATGAGGGCACTTCATGCACTTCATGCCCAGCAGCAGCCAAGAAGCTCAGCAGGAGGCAGGCGGCTTGAGCGGCCAGGCGGCCCTCATGTGGCCATGCACGCAGCCCGTGCCCATGCGCGTGCCACTCACTCAAGCCCAGCCGGCTGTTGGCCTCCTGCTGCAGCGTGCTGGTGGTGAAGGGCGTGGGCGGCTGGCGCTGCTGCTCGCGGCTGCTCGATTCCAACACGCTCCACTGCGCGTCGCGCACGCGCTGCGCCACCGCCTCCGCCTCTGCCTGGTCCGCGAACCCAGGCTGGGGCGGCGGGGCGCCATCCACCGAGGACAGCCGCGCCTGCAGGCGGCAGTAGGGGAGGGCGGAGTTGGGTTGCATAAGCATGTGCGCAAACGGGGCACAAGCTGGCGAGGAGGATGGAACAGCCGGCTGGCAACCAGCATTTCCAGGTCGCCCACCCACCCACATCATCGCCCAGAGCAGCAGCAGCAGAGATCAGAGAAGAGAAGAGCACCGCACGGCCGCCTGCTCAACCGGCCCCACCCGAAACAGGCTGGGAGGCGGCACGGTTTGGGGATGCTAGCAACCTGCCACCTGGCAGTGTGTTGATGCTCAGAGGTCACAAACGTGGCGTTGGCGGTAGGCCCGCACCGCCACCTCACCATGCCAGCAGCCCCCATCCCAGCTGCCTCACACTCCACCGCCTCATTGAGCAGCGGCAGCAGCAGACGGCAGCAGCAGTCCACCCAGCCTCACCTCCAGCGTGCCGCCACCTGGCACCGCCAGGTCAGCTGCCACCCGGTAGTACTGCTGCCCCTGGAATGCCTCTATCGCCGCCTCGCGCTCGCACACCAGGCGCAGCGCGACCGACTGAACGCGCCCGGCGGACCGAGCGCCCGGCACCTTGCGCCAGAGCAGGGGGGAGAGGCTGAAGCCGTACAGATAGTCCAACGCCCTGCACGCGCAAGAGCACATGGTGATGCTGTCAGTGTGACCAAACGCCTGAGGAGAGGGGAGGTGGAAGCGGTACACACAAGTATCCAAACAAACGATCTGCATGTGCCCGGTCACGGAGTTTTGAAACAAGCCAGGGCCGGGGGGTGGACAGGTTGAAGCCAGAGCACAGATCATCTGGCGCCCCACCGGAAGCACACAACAGCACAGCAGCACATGGGCTTTTGAGGCTGGCGCCCAGCAGCGAGCGCAGCCGCCAGCACAGCCTCCCTTGCACATGCAGCAGCATGGAATCCCCAGGCGCAACCCGCGCTTCTTCACGGGCCACCCTGGGGCCACGCCTCCCGCTGATGCCTCACGATGCCGCCCCACCCCACTGTACATCCACAGTCGGGGAGGTGCCCCGCTCCCCACTACGACCTACCACCCCAGCGCTACCAACCCCTGCCACGCTCTGCCACTCACCCCACCCCGCCCTGCAGTACCTGCGTGCCATGTAGGCGTGCACCAGCTGGTCGCTGACCTGGCGCGGCTGGGCCAGCGCCTCCAGCACGGCACGCTTGGTCACTGCAGGGGGTGGTGAGGTAATGACACTGCTTCTTACTGGCGCAGTCGCTGCCGATCATGAGAGTGGAGGAGGCAGGAGATGAGGTGATGACGCACACTTCTTACTGGCATTTTTTGTGCAGGGCAGAGGCAGTTGGCAAGCTCACACCCCAGGCGGGCTCGGGAAAGAGGGCATTCCAGCGCCCGAAGCATGCAGCTGACAGCACCTCCAGGCTGTGAACCCCTGGCAGCGTCGCTGGCCACACACCAAAGGCGTGCGCATGCGGCACACACACAGCCAGGAAAGGCGCTGCTCCACCCACCCTCAGTGAAAGTGATGCGCTCGGTGACGGTGGCATCAGTGACGCACCCCCGAGCCTGCAGGGGGAGCCACAGGCCGGCGTGTCAGCCAGCCAGCCTGGCGTTTGTGCACGCAGGAGGGGCGTGCACGACGGCCCCGCTCGCTCGTGGGCGCCCCTGTGCCGCCAGTCCCGCCCTCTGATTGGCTGCATGCCAATCCACACTAGTCAAAACATGCATCTGCATCCAATTGCCTCCCCCCTCACAGCCTCCCAGCATCCCACCCCGCCCCACCTTGAGCTCCTGCAGCAGATGCCAGCTGATGGCCTCCCCCTCCCGGTCGGGGTCGGTGGCCAGCACCAGCCGCCGGCTGCCCTGCACCGCCGCCGCAATGGCGTCCACGCGGGCCTCCGACCCCTGGGTGAGCTGCCACATCATCTGGAAGCCTGCTGGACAAGAGGGCGAGCGTGTGCGAGTGGTCGGGCTGGAGCGGCGACGCAGGGAAGTGGGTTGTGCGGCGGCCATTCATTTGGAAACCCCGCCAACCAGCAGGGCAGACCCTCTGCGTGGCACAATCAGATACATAGCGAGTGTCAGCGGCGCGCAGTCTGACAACAGTCGCCAACTGCAAAGGCGGGCGCCTGGCTGGCGCTACGCAAGGTGCCTGCGCATTTGTGCTGCGACTTGCCTGCTGAGGGGACCACAGACCCCGGCTTAGGGGGCAGGTCGCGCACGTGGCCGTAGCTAGCGAGCACCTGCTCAGAAGGAAGCCGAGAGGAGGGGGAGGAGCGGTTCATGGCGGCAATATGCCTCGCAGTCGGCAGAGAACAGGGAGAAATGGGTGCAGGGCAGGCAGCAGGCCGGCTCAGGGAGTGGGGCAAGCAGCCGGCGCCCGCCCTCACCCCACCCCTTTGTCAAAGCCCACTCCCCCTGTAAGCGCCCCCGCATCAGCATTCACCCACACCATGCTTCAACGTCTTACCCACCCCACCCCACCTCATGTGCAGGCCACAGCGGGTCCCCGCTGTCAGTGCCCCACACCCACGGTCGCACCCAGCAGCGGCCCCACCCGCCTCCCCCTGCCCCCGCCCCACCTTGTAGTCTGGCCCCAGAAACTCCTGGATCTTCCTAGCCTTGGCTGGCGACTCCACCAGCAGCACTGTGTCCGCAGGAGGCTCCATTGCTGCTGCGGCGGCGGCCGCTGCGGCGGCGCTGCCCGGCGTGGGCGCCTTGCGTGGGCGCCCTAAGCGGCGCGGCGGCGGCGGCGGCGACGGGTGGATGCCTGCCGCCGCTGCATCGGAGGCAAGAGACACGGCCACCGATTCCTGCGTGGCCAAAGCCAGGCTGGCGGGGTCGCGCTTGCGCGGGCGACCGCGCCGGCGAGGCGCCGCCTCTGCGGCCGCATCCGCAGCAGGCGCACCGCCCTTGGCGCTGGTAGCGGATTTGGCTGCAGATGGGGCTGCCGCCTCCCCCCCTGTTGCCTTGGCTCGAGAAGGAGTGCCGCTGCTCCCAGTCGCTGTGCGGCGGCTGCCTGCAGAGGCTGCAAAAGCGCCGCCGCTGCCCAGCAGCTGACTGCCCGCAGTGGGCGCCAGCTGCTGCAGCCAGGCAGCACCCCGCCTCCGCAGCGTGGCCACTGCCAACATGGGTCCCTGCGAGAATGGGTAAGGTATTTGGGGCGCATGCATGCATCAGCTGGGCTGGGCAGGCAGGTCCAGCAGGGGGGCCAGCCTCCAGCCCAGTGGCAGCGGCACCAAGATGCGGCAGCGGCGGCGGCGGCACCAAGCCCTCAGTGTCGATGCCCTTGCAAGCATATCACACTGCTCCGTCGCACCTCTCTTCTTTCCCCGGTACTGTTCAGCGCTCCTAGCGGTCCCGGCCTTCCGCTGTTCACTTGGTGCATGTCATAGCTTGCTCAAGCCCAGGCGGTGCGTGAATAGGGACACCTTCTTCGCCCCTACAGCTGCGGGTTGAGAGCCACAGCCTGCCCGCAGCTTCGCCGACCTTCTGCTTGGGGTTTGGTGTCGGCAGGCAGGCGGGGGGGTCTCCAAGCCGGCAATATCCGTGACTATGTTCAAACAAGTTCACATGATGCGTTGTGTGAAGGATCATGATATTGGTCGTCCAGGCTGGACTCCGCTGGCAGCGCCCGACGATGCGAGTGACCTGAAGTACAAGAGAAGGCCCTTCTGATTCTGAAGGGTGCAACAAGGCACTTCATTTGCTGGGCATTTGTCCAGCTAATGGGGGGGGGGGGGGGGGGGAAAGCCAGAAACAGGGGATGGATGGAGCAGAGACAGGGACGGCAGACAGTGCGTGGATACGCGCCTTGCTGTGCTGCGCCGTACAATGCGCAGCGCCTGGTAATGCCAGGCAATCACTCGTACAAGTGTGCAGGGGCGAGGTGAGGTTGGTGAGAGGGCCGTTTACTGCTGCCCCCGAAAGCTACTTTGCACCCCAACATGCGGGGGCAAGCTTTCCCTGTGCGAGATTGGCGCGGTGCTGCGCCTTTGGTGAGTGCCTCTGCTGCACCAGCTGCTCTAGGCTGGCGGCTCTGCTGGCACGCGTAGGGGCAGATTGGCACGGCACAGCCCCCTTTGCATTCACTGACCCATGCACAGGCAGCACCAGTACAGCGGCAGCGGGTGGGTGTTGCTCTTTCCAGTGGGAGGGGTGGTGTTGAATAACACCAGTGTTTGTGTGGGTTGGGAAGGCTTGGGTGCCAGGCGGCTGCCAGTTTACGCGCCGAAGCCGTACAGGGTGCGGCCCTGGCGCTTGAGCGCGTAGACCACGTCAAAGGCGGTCACGGTCTT
>JAPTJF010000730.1:0-17554 GCA_029339195.1 Micractinium sp. NFX-FRZ
CCCCGACATGGGGGCCCACACCTCTGCTGGTTTCCTCAACCCACGCCCAAGGGCGTATTCTTCTTCTTCTTCTTCAGATGATCGCCAACCAGGGCCAGCAGCAGCAGGCGGCGGGGCAGGCGGCGCTGGCAATCCCCGGCGACTCCTTCCTCACCAGCATCCTCGCCTTCACACGTAAGATAGCAGCCGACTCGGATGCTGTCACCCGCCAGCAGCTGCAGCAGTTTTTGGTCCGCGCAGTGCTCGCCATGGTGATGCAGAGCCAGCAGACGGGTCTGATCCTCAGCGGGCCGCTGCTTGACAGCCTGCTGGCCATGCTGGCGGCCAGCCCGGAGCAGGCGGAGTCTGTGCTGCTGGCGCAGGCCTGCCTGCAGGTGCAGGCCATGGGCGTGGCCACAACCGCGTCTGCCGCCGGCGCCCCCGGCGTCGCAGGCGTCGCGAGCGCCGGGCCCAGCCGCCCCCGCCGCGCCGCCGGCCCCAACGACATCTGCCACGAGTGCGGGATCGCAGGCCACTGGGCCGTCACCTGCCGCGTCAAGAAGGACGTGGATGGGAACCCCGTGGTGCGCGGCGCCAACAAGTTTGCCCCCCAGAACAAGAAGCCGCGGCCGGATGGGCCGGCGGCCTAATGTGAGTGCTAAGGGGCAGTCTTGTGGGCATCGGGCGCAGTCCTGGCCGGGTGGGGGCCGTTGAGCCGCCCACGCCGGTGTCAGCTGCTTGGGGCCTAACCTGCACTGTGCCTGCATCTTGTCTGCAGCGACGACTCGAAGTACCTTCCCTCCTGCCTGTTGTTGCGCCGCCCGCCTGCCTGCAGCCGAGTGGAGTCGCGCCGGCTGCCCGTCGCCGTTCGGCGGGCGGCCGGCGGTCCCCCCCTGCAGGCCCTGTCTCACACACCTCTCTCCCCTGCTGCAGCCTTCCCCTCCCCAACCCCACACACATACACTTGCATTCTGCATGCCCCAGGCAGCTGCTGCCCACCATTTCCACGCACACCGAAGCAGCACCAGGGCCAGGGGGCCGCTGGGGGCTGGCTGTCGGGGGTGGTGCCCGTCTCGGCAGGCCTGCGCCTGGCCACAAATCTGGTTGCTGAACGGAGGGTTCCGTCCCTGCCGCTGCAGGCCCGATGGGGCACAAGCATCGAGAGCTGGCGGCTGGCAGCAGCAGCCAGCACGGCGTGACCCGCGCGCGGCAGGCGGCGGGAGCGCACAGTGAGAGTGAAGCGCGCGAGCAGCAGCAGCGCTGGGCCAAGCGGCCCAAGCTTTTGTGCGGCGGCGCAGCCGCGGGGGTGCAGCCTGCAGGGCACCCGCCGGCGGCTGAGTTTTTCGATCCTTTCAAGCAGCTCCTGCCTGACGGCTGGTGGTCGTCGGACGACCTGCTGCCCGGCAACTGGGAATCTTTCTCAGGTGCATAGCCGGCCGCTTGGCGGCGTCCGGGCTTCCTTGCGTGCTTTTATATTTCATGGCCACTAGTGGGCGCATTTTGTGTAGCATGAACTGGATTTCATGGCTTTTATGATTGATAGATATGGGGCGTCTGGCCCGTGCAGCGCTTCTTATTGTGCTGGGGTAGTGTGAAACTGACCGCCGGCAGTACACTGAGAAACAGGGCAAGCCTACCGTACTGCTGCAGAAGCCCAGGTTATTCGGGCAGCAACGTTGATTCCGGCACCTTCCAGCCTCCAGTCTCTTCTTGATGAAGCGCCCCGTGCGGCGAAGCAGCCGGCAGGGGCACAACAGGCAGCGTCCTTCGTGGCAGGCAAGTTGTTCGATACCGGTGGGTCCAGAGCACAGTGGATGCGGCTGGAGCCCAGTTCAGTTCTGAAGCGAGTAGTGGTGGACGGCTTCTCTGAGTTTTTGCGTTTCCCGAGTGGGCGAGCAAGGCCGTTGCGCACTAACAACACACTCAGAGCGCTCAAGGAGCGCCAGTTCGTGACAGCTGAAATAGCAGACATGTGCATCACTGGCGCGGTGTCCGACGTGACACACCTGCGCAACGACACGCGGGAAGTGTGCTACATCTTGGGGCTGCTGGTGGCGGAGCGCCACGGGTGAGTGCTGCCGAGTGTGGGCGGCTGCTTTCTCACGGGGGCATGTCTGGCAGGCTGCCGGTGCGGGCCGCCAATGAGCCGGCGCGGGCTCGCCCGCTACTGACAGGCAGGCCGGGAGGGCCCCCTTTCTCCGTCCCCGGCTGCACCTGCTGCAGCAAGTTTAGACTTTGTTGGGACGCACGTAAGCTGAATGAGCAGATACGGTGCGACAAGTTCAAGTTTGAGACCGTCGACATCGCTGCGCGCCTGATGAGGCCGGGGGACTTCATGTTCGTCATCGACAGTGAGTGGGAGGGGCGCGCTGCCGAGGGCGCGACCAGGGCGCAGCCACGGGCGGGCGCAGGCCGCAGCAACGAAGCGCCAAGGGGGCGCCAAGGGGGCGCCAGCTCAGCGGGGCGCTAGGGGGGCGCCGGCGGGGCGCCGGCGGGAGCGCCAGCTCAGCTGGGCGCAGGCGGGGACGCAGAGGGGCGGGGCTGCTGCCTAATTCGACGCCCCTTTCCAAGTGTTGCAGTGAAGTCCGGCTATCACCAGATTCCCTTGAAGGAGAGCTTCAAGCGCTTTTGCTGCTTCGAGTGGGAGGGGAGGGTGTACCGCTGGAACGTGCTGCCATTCGGCATCTCGACCGCTCCCCGCACCTACTCTAAGCTCTCCAGGCTGATGCTGGCCATGTGGCGGAAGGAGGGCATCCGCTGCAGCAACTACATTGACGAGTGAGTGGGCGCTCAGGCCGCGGATGCGGGGGGAAGGCTGCTGGGGCCCTGCCTGAGTCGGGGGCTGCGCGCAGGAAGGGCTCAGCCGGCAGGGGCCCGGCGCTGCCGGGAGCGCAAGTGAGGGCACGGCAGCGGGCACTTGGCAGCCCTGCCACCCATCTCGTCCTGCCTGCCCTGCATCCTGCAGCTTCATCTTTTTTGCCCGCTCCAAGGAGGAGGCGGAGGCACTGCGCGACCGCGTGCTGGCCGACATGCGGCGGCTGGGCTGGCTGGCCAACATGGCCAAGAGCCAGCTGGCGCCTAGTCAGCGGGTGGCCTACCTAGGGTATGAGCTGTGCTCCGCTCCTGCCCCCTTTGTCCAAGTGCCGTCGGCTAAGGTCCGCAAGTGCCGGGAGAAGATACGATACCTGTTGAGCCGGCGGGAGTCGCTCGGCGCTAGCGTGGCCTTCATTGGCACCACCGTGGCCTCCGTCGCCGGAAGTGAGTGGGGGATGGGGCTGCGCGGCTGGTGGTGTCCTGGGCGCCAGGCCCCCTGCGGCTGCGTAACTGCCTTCTTGGGACAGCTGCTGAAGCCAGAGCTGCGCTAATAAAGGGCGGGCGGCTCACCAGTGCCAGTGCGGCGGGCGAGGACCTGCCCCGACAGCTGACGGCAGGGTGGCATGCTGACGCCACGTCTTCCCCTCCGCCTGGTCCTGCAGCGCTCCAGTCGTTCAGGCACGCGGTTGGGCCAGTGCCTGTGTTCACCAAAGCTCTTTACAAGTGCTTAGGGGACCTGCCGGAGTTGTTCCCACAGTCCGGCATCGCTTGGCGCGACTTTAAGGCCACCGTCACCCTCTCTGACGCCGCCTGGGCGGAGCTTGAGTTCTGGTACCAGCGGCTGCCAGTGTGGAACGGCAGGGCGGTGAGCCCACTGCGCACAACGCGAGTACTGTACACGGACGCCAGCGGCGGCGGCTGGGGCGCCCTGTTGGCGCGAGTACGGGGCCGCAGCTACGCGCCAGGCGTGCTGCAGATGTCGTCCGCTTGGGACACCATAGACTCGGTGAGCTTGTGGGGGCCATAGGGGAGGCGCGGTTGGGCGCTTGCCGCTGCTGGGCCACGCCGGTCGGGCAGGCTTGCTTCTGCCAAGGCATGCAGGCAGGCGGGCCGGCCGCTATTGGGGCACCCCGGCGGGGGCCTCCGCCTGCCGCCGGCGTGCGCGGCACAGGGCACCGAGGGTTCTGGTGCCGGTGACTGAGGGAAGGCTGCCCTGCCCTGCTCTGCCTGCAGCACGACTCGGTGCTTACCGAGCTGAAGGGCCTGTGGCGGGCGCTGGTGGCAGGCACTCGCCTGGGCGAGCTGGCGGGCCAGCAGGTGCTCCACCGCACTGACAGCATCTCCACCTATGCTCTCGTGGGACGGGGTGGCACCTGCCGCAGCGACAGGCTGCAGGCGCTTGTGCGCTTGATCTGGGCCTGGTGCATGGTCCATGATGTTAGACTGGAGACACTGTTTGTGGGCTCCGATGCGATCATTCTTTCGGGTACTGATGCTCTGTCCCGCTTTGACGACCAGTCAGATTGCCGGCTTCGGCCGGAGCTGTTTGCTTCCCTCTGGGACAAGTTTGGGCCTTTTGACTTTGACCGATTTGCCTCTTTTGCCAATGTTCAACGGGTGCCCAGCTCTGGAGCACGCCTGGCCTACAACTCCCTCTTTCTAGATGAAGGCAGTGCAGGGCTTGATGCCCTGGCTGCAGACTGGTCCGGTACCAGAAGCTATGCGTTCCCCCCCTCTCACCTGATTTCCCAAGTGTTGGCTGTTGTGCGCTCTAGCAAGTCCACCTGCGTCCTCGTTGCCCCAGTCTGGCCCTCCCAAGTTTGGTGGCCCGTGCTCCTCGACCTTGCTGTTGATTCCATGCCGCTCGGGCAGGCCGCCAGCATGTGCACGCCGGGCGCAGCGGGGGTATCCCACCCGCTTGGCAAGGGCTGGGACGTTAGCATACCTGTCGCTTACAAAGCATTCTTGCTGGACGGCGCCAAGTTGTAAATGCCACGAGACCTAACTCAGTGCAACAAGCGCGAGCAGCGCGAATGACAGGGTGGGGGCAGGGCTGGGAAGCGCGTGGACAGACGTCAATGCTGACACCGACGGTCCCATCCGCCCTCGCCTGCAGCTGCAGGCTTGGATTCCATCGTCTGCCTGGTGTGCCTCGAGCCGCAGCCGGAGCACAATATGCTGCTGTGCGGTGGGTGCAACCGAGGGTGCCACACCACGTGCATGCTGATGGCGGATGAGCAGATCCCGGCATGCGAGTGGTACTGCGCGGATTGCTGGCTGGCGGGCGCAGCGGGGCCAGGGGGCGGCGTTGCCGCAGCTCCTCGCCAGCACGCGGGGCCAGCAAGCCAGGGCGGCAGCCATCCGCCCGCCTCACCGCAGCTGGCAGCGCTGCCGGACGAGCGCACACAGCGCATGCTGCGGGAGGCGCAGCGCAGCCAGGCCGGCAGGAGGCAGGCGGTACCGCAGGCGCAGTGGGACATGCGGTATCTCGCGGGCGCTGCGGAGCAGCTCCCAGCCTGGCTGCGCGGCCGGCTGGCGGACGCCTCCCACCGCACTTACGAGTCTCAGCAGGCGCAGTTTTTCCAGTATTGCGAGCTGGCAGGGCTGCCGGCTGCAGGCTCGATGGCTCAGCTGGCGCATCAGCTTGCCTGCTGGGTGATGGGCCGGGCGGTGCATGGCTACAAGTACTCCACGATTGAGCTGGGGGTGTACGCGGTGCAGGACTGGGCTGCACACCAGCACGGCTGGGACAGGCTGGCACAGGAGGTGCAGCTGAAGGACGCTCTGCGGGTGGCTCAGCGGTGAGTGCGGTCCTGCCGCCGCCGGTACCGCTGCCGGGCAGGCCAGGCTGCATGACGGGCCCGGGCGCCGTTCTTGCCGCGCAGCGCCTGGCGTGTGTCTGCTGCTCAAGCCAGGTCCTCTTGCCGCCTGCATTCTTGACCGCAGCACCCGCGGGGCGGGAAAGGTTCGCAAGCTGCCCATCACCCCGGAGCTGCTGGCGCTCATGCTGTCGGAGCTGGCGCGGGAGGGCGGCTGGCTGGCGGCCCGTGACGCGTGCTTCTACGTCGTCACTTTTTGCGGCATGCTCCGCGGCGGGGAGTCCTTGGCACTTTGCTGGCGCGACGTGCAGCTGCTGCCCGAAGGGGTGGAGCTGTTCATCCTCTTCTCCAAGACTGACCAGCAGGCGGCGGGCTCCCACGTGCTGCTGGGGGCCCTTCCTGGCGGCCCGGTGGACCCGGCGCAGTATGTTCAGGCCTGGCGTGGCCTGGCAGGCGGAAACCCGGACAGCCCTGTATTTCTGACGAAAGACGGCACTAAGGCAGTGGCCAAGGACCACTAATTGGCAAGGACAGTCTGGATATCCAGGTCCAGAGCCCTGATCCAGACCTTCCCGCCCAGAGAAGGGGGTGGCCTGGACCGCAGCTCCCCTGGCCTGGATTGCCCCAGCCTGGCCCAGAACTCGTCCAGGCCTGCCTTGCCCAGTCCAGACCTGTCCCAGGACGTCGGTACCAGGCTCAGGCTACCCAGCCCGGCCTGTCCAGGCCAGCCAGACCTGATGCAGCGCCGGCCGCAGCGCGCCCGCCAGGTCCAGAGGTCCCGTCCAGTCCAGAGGTCTCCCTCTCCTCGTCTCCTTCGCAGCTCCTCCTGTAACTGACCAACTACACGTCGTCTTAAGCGCCAGAACCCAGGAAGCCTAGTGGCGGCGCTGAACGTCCAGCGCCGCCCGCACCGCTGCGGCGCAGGCATGCGCATTCTTGCTATTCTGCTCCTCTTCGCCGCCGCGGTGCCCAACAACGGCGACATGAGCGGCCCAGGCGAGTGCCTTCGCGCGCGCCGAACGCCCATTCTGTCAGCCGTGTGCCCCCTGCGCCTATAACATATGCTCTTCTGCCGCCACAATCGTGCCGCAGGCTCATGTGCCGGAGCCGGATGCCCCGCCCCTTTTGGCACCGGCGGCGGCAGCGGCGGCGCTCTCACCGGCGGGCAGGCGCTTGCCCTTGCGGTCGGCAACCTCCCGGCCCCTGCTTTTGCTCACTTTTTGCTGTTGATGCACATGAAGCCGCACGACATGCCTGCCAACCTGTACTACGAGCGCATTGCCCCCATCATAGAGGCGCAGCACCGGTGCGGCATCAACTCGGACTGGCTGCGGGCAACCTGGGAGGCCACGATGATTGCTGCGCCAACTGCTGCCGCGAGCGAGGTGGGTGCTTCCACTCGGATGGTGCATGGAATGCCTTGCAGGTGCCCCCCGTGCCGAGGCTTTGGGCCAGCGCTGGCGTGTGCCGCGCTGGCATGTGCTGCCGCCGATCGCGCCTGCGCGCCAGTGCAGCTCCCCTCACCCCAGCGCCATCACCTGTGCCCTCACCCGTGCCACACTCCTCTTCTGCGCCCTCACACCCTGCAGGCTGACCTCAAAGCCTCGCTCAACGAGGCGTGCATCAGCTACTGCGCTGCGCCACGCGTCCAGCAGTGCATGGTGTGCGCAGGGGCTCTGCAGGAGCACGTTGCCGGCCACAAGCCGTTCTTCTATCGTGACCTGGAGGGCGGCGTGCAGGGCACAGCCATCTACAAGACCTGCCCCGACTGCAACTCCTACTACGACATCAACGACTGGAGCAATGGCACAGGCACGCAGGGGTGTGAGAGCCAGGCCGTATCGGGTAGCGTGCACTAAAGCATATGCTCTACAGCCGCGCTGCACTTGGTGCAGGCGACATTTAACGGTCACGCCTGTTTGTGGGTGCTGGTGCCAACAATTCGCTTCCTCCTCCACCTTGGTGCCCGCTCGCTCTCCTGCAGTGCCGGCAGAGCAGCGCATCTTCCAGCCATACCCTCGTCACCTGCGCCACCCCGACACGTTCAAGTACAGCCGCCAGACGTTCTTCCTCACCTCCATGTTCAACAACTACGACGGCGCGCAGTACTACAACCACTCCACATTCATTGGGCACGTGCGCGCCAACAACCATGCTGCCGGCACAGGTAACTGCAGCGGGGAATGGGGTGTGCGCGGTCGGGGCTGATGTGCTCTGTGCAGCTACGGTTACATCAGCCGGGGAGCGCTGGGGGAGCGGCCTGGCGGTGTTTGCTTTCTGTGCAGCTCCTGTGGAGGCCATGGCCTGGGGGCCCTGCTGCGATCCTTCAACTGACGGTTTGCCGCCCCTCAGCTGGGCGGCCTTCTTGGCCAAGGGCTCGCCCCACTGCCTGCGGCGGCGCAGTGTGCGGCCGTTGCACAGCATGCTTGGCACCAGCAGCTCAGCAGCTTAAAGCTGGCACTCATTTCCCACACATGCACCACGCCACACACCCCACCCCCCTGCCTGCAGGCGCTGACACACACAACCTGCGGGAGCAGGGCATCAGCCCCGCCGACTACCGCCACATGTGCGTTGCCCTGTTGTTGCCTGCTTCTCTGCCGGGCAGCGTGCCGGTGTTGCAGCTCCACCCGCTGCCTGCTGCGGTGCTTCGTCCTGTCTGCACTCACTGCCCTTGCACCTTGGCTGCCCACCAAATCAACCACTCCCAACCCGTGCCTCGCATGCGTGCCTCTGCGCTGCTGCAGCCAGCGCGCCGCCCTGCACCACGAGCGCTTCATGGAGGCCTACATGATCTACACTGTGCAACAATTTGTCACAGAGCAGTGCCCCATCCTCTTCAAGCGCTTCAACGCTCGCGCTTCGCTGGACAGCCAAATTGCTGCGGTACGGCTGCCCGCCCTCCTTCGCTGCTGCTGCTGCCTGCCTTGACTCCGCCACCTGCCTGGCACTAGCACACTGCAAATAATGTGTTGTGCTGTGCTGTGCTGTGCTGTGGCAGCGGCTGACGCAAGCACGCCTGCCAATGTCCTCTCGATGCCATCCTGTTTCTGTGCCTTCACCACGTGATGCTGCATCTCTCTTCTGCTCCTTGCTCAAGGCCCGTTAGTGAGAGCGCGCATGCGTAGGTCCCCGCTTGGAACTGACTACCGGGCACGCCGCCGTGTCTGCGTCCCTCCCGCAACACCCACCCACCCACCTCGGTGCCCCCCAACCCTCTCTTGCCCCCGACAGGTCCAAGATGCCATGTTCCACAGCCTCAATGAAGAGGCGCACGCACACATGCAGAACCCCTGCTGTGGCAACGCTCTGTGCCGCCACATCCTATCGTTGGACGGGCATGCCAAAGTGCGCCGCAGCCGCTGCAAGACGCGACTGGAGGCGCCCAGCCCCACCGGCCTCAGCGGGTTGCGGCCCCACTCGTCGCTGCAACCGTTCTGCCCCAACCAGCCTGCCAAGAAGGGCGACGGCTTCTGCAAGGTGGGTGTGTTGAAGTCTGGCACAGTAGTGTGAGAGGGCTCTGCCACGCAGCCTGCAGCGCGCCGCAGGAACCGTCCTTGCAGCCTTGGAACCAGCACTTCCTGCGGGCGAGCGTCCATGCCGCGTCTGCCGGGCACGGTGCAACCAAGCGTGCTGTGCACAATCTTCACTCATGCCCTCCTCACATGCTCCAATTCCTGCGCACCCCTGCCTCCAACCCAGAGCTGCCTGGCGGCCCGTGGCGCAGCTGCCGCCACGGCAGCCAACAGTGAGCGTGTGCTCGATGTTGAGGCGCTGGAGGCGGCTGCTGCGGCTGACGCGCAGAGCATGGTGGCAGAGGAGCGCGCACCAGACGTTTGCTCAGCGCCAGCTGTAGTTGGCAGCACGACACGCGGGCGTATGCGCATGCTACAGCAGGCGGCAGCTGCGGCACTGCAGGGTGGTGGGGACGCCTCTGCGGCCCCTCCATCTCCCCTGACCGCCCCCGCCGCCGCCCCCTCTGCCGCCCCCTCTGCCGCCCCCTCTGCCGCCCCAAACCCCTACGACGACGATGACGTGTATGAGGCTGAGCGGATCATGGCCACCCGCTACAACGAGGAGCTGCAGGTGTGCGCATGAGTGGGGTCGGGGCGGATGCGGTGGCAGTGCACCGAGCAAAAGGGGAAGCTGCATGTGTGCAGTGCCTTGTTGGCGTGCGTCATGAGTGCAGCATGGGCCAGGGGTGGCGTGCCGTGCTGCTTGCGGATGCTGCATGTTACCTGCACACACAGCTTCGGTGTGAAGGTGGAGAGGATGCAGGGCAGGACGGGCGTTGCATGAAGACCGGCTGTGCGGGCATCATTCACGCAGACAGGCGCCCAGCTAGAGGGATCACACATATTGTTGGCGTGCTTACCGCCCACCCCGCCACCCCCCGCCCTGTGTCGCCATGCGCCCCCCTGCAGCGCCACGAGTACTTCATCAAGTGGCAGGGCTATGGCATGGCTGCCTCCACTTGGGAGCCCCAAGAGAACGTGCTGGGTGCAGACATGTGGGCTGAGTGGCGTGCACGTGAGGTGCCCACCAACGTGTTTGAGGCAAGCACATTGCGAGCGGGTGGGGGGACGGGTAGCTTGGCTCTCGGCAGAGCAGTGGCAGGGGCTTGTTCATTGCTGCCCAACGCCGCTTTGCTGTGCACCCCGGCACGTATATGTCGCCACGTTGCTGCTGCTGGCCAGTCCCCCGCACACGATTGCAACCCACGAGCCTCCCCTCTGTGTTGATTGCAGGGCGATGATCACCTCGGGCCCGAGCCAGACACAGATGACGATGAGGAGTCACCTCAAGAGCTAGGTGAGGCAACTCTTTTATGCATAACGCCTGAGGAGAGGGGTCTTTCATCTCCCATCCCTTTCCCCCCTGCCTTGCTCCCCTCACTCTTGCTTCATTCCATCCTTGCTCCCCCTCTTCACTCTTGCTTCAGTCCTTTGCTTGTTCCTCGCTCCGTCTCCCCCCACTCCTGTCTCCTCCCCTTCTCCCGTCTTCTCTCACTCTTCCTCTTTCCACCCTCCCCTCCTCCTCCCTGTCTTTCTCCCCTTACTCCGGCTCCCCCCACCCCCGTCTCCTCCCGTCTTCTCTCACTCTCGCGTCCTTCCTCCGTCCCTTCCTCCCTGCCCGCGCTGCAGGTGGAGGCCAGGCGCCCCCTTCCTTCCTCCCCCCACTCTTGCTCCCCCCCCACTCCCGTCTCCTACCTCCGCCCCTTGCAGACCCCATGGATACCAACTCCCCTCCCGGCAGCGACAGCGAGGCAGAATCTGATGAAGAGGCGCAGGAGCAGCAGAGCGGCGAGGGCGACGGCAGCGGCGCAGCGCAGCGGCGCTACAAAACCTGCACACCGCGCAAGCCCAACAAGAAGAACCCCCACACGAGCGGCGCCATCTTTGCTTTCACCGCCTGCGGCGTCATGTTCCCAGCCATCGAAGCGGTGGGGTACGAGACCACGGCACTGGTGCGCAGGGCCACGTGGGTAGGGTATTGGCCTTGGTATGCGCTCCTGTTGCGTGCTCCCACCCCCGCTGTACCGTGTCCAATCCTCGTTCTTTCCCCTCCTGTGCCTCGTTCCCTGCTTGGCAGGTGCTCTTTTACCTGCTGCTCCTCTTCTCCACTCACCCCTTCCCCACCATCGTGGCGTTCGACGACATGTGCCACCTGGCACGCTACGCGCGCAACCCTGCCCGCATGGCGGCGAGCCCCAAGGTGGCCGAGTTTGAGAACCTCGTCATCAAAGTCGGTGCGTCATTGTTTTAGAGGAGTGCTATGGGGGCAGGTAGGGCAGAGGGATGATAGCAGCCCTTCGGAACGCACCCTGCAGGCGCGCAGCAGCGGCTCAAGCTTTGCCCCCAACCCCGCCTCTGGCGCCAGCACCATGCGCCATTCATCATCCTGCGCATCCTGCCTTGCTGCAGTGGACTTCTTCCACTTCAACAAGAACCATACGGTGGGTACAACACCTTGGCGTTGGGGATGCCGGTTGCTGTGCACATGCAGCTCCCCTGCTCCCTGCCGTGCGCATCATTCACCACACGTTCGCCTATCAATAGATTGTTGATTCGCAGTTGCCAGACCACTCTGTGACAGCTCGCCTTGCCCAATTGTGCAGGGCAAGTGGTGCCGCAAGCATGTGAACCCCCACAAGGTGGCACTGCTCAAGGAGAACAAGCGCAACATGTCGGTGTGCGAGCAGCGCTTCAAGTGGGTGGCCAAGTTCAAGGCCTCGTACAGGTGGGCTGGGAGGCTGTGCAGCGACTGCATGTGGGGGCCGTGTGTGCGCCACGCCGCGGGCAGAAGTGGGTGCTGTGTAGTTTGCCAGCAGGACGGCAGTTCGTGGGCGCTGTGCATGGGGCAGCGGCAGCAGGCACTTGCACACGCAAGTGCCTCACTGAGCGGGTGCAACGCAATGCCTGAGCCAGCTTGTTTGACTGCATGCCTAAACATCGTCTATGCAGGTACATGAACGGCCCCCGCTTCAACCTCATGCTGCTCAACCTGTGCCGCCTGGACCACATGTTCCGCCGCCAGAAGGGCACATTCTGAGCTTGCGAGCGCGGCAGCCCCCGTACCTGGGCGCCGGCGCAGTGGCCACACACCCCTGCCTATGTTTCCAAGACCTTTGCTAGCTCGCTTACGATCCCACACATTGTCGAATGTAACGTAATAACTCTGCAGTCAATGGCCTACTGGGAAACCAACCCCCCACCCCGCTCTGCGCACCCCTGCAAGTAGCGCTGCACCCCTGTTTGTAGCGGCACGGCACAGCACAGCACGCCCGCAGGAGACTACATTACTGGCTCTTCGTCCGCTCTTCCAGCTCTTTGCGTGCCTACAGCGGCCACAGCGCACCCGCCCTCGCATAGCGTCCTACTTTCTGCCCGTGCCTCTCCAGGCGCCTCCGCAGCAAAAACGTCGTTGCCTGTCTCCTTTCTGCGTGTGCTGCTGGGGGGCCCTGCCGGTCTGCCTTTGATATGGCTCGGCCTATGCATATGGCAATGAGCCGCCCAGGCCCGCAACCTTTTGCCGCTGTGCGCCGCCCGCGGTTCTCGCAAGACGACCTAGCTGGCGCGGGCTCCAAGAAGTCCGACTTCAGCCTCAAGCTGGCCAAGCTGAGCAGCGGCCTGGCGGTGCTCGGCGGCAGCGGCAGCGACGGCGCAGTGGCCGCCGTTGCTGAGACCATTCTCACCTTCATTGCCTCGCTGCTTGGCAGCGGCAGCTGCCTGCTGAGCGATGAGCTGAAGCACCGCATTCTGCCGCTGGCCAGCCGCTGGTTGTGCCTGGTGGGCGACTCGGGCAGCGGCAAGACTTCCGCGCTCAAGCTGGTCCACGAGGCGCTGAAGCTGGCGCTGCAAGCGTTCAATGAAGGCAAGTGGGTGCTCCTGCAGGGCCCCGGGAAGTGCTTGCGTTTTCTGGCCAGCTGAAGACAAGTGGCGGCTGGTCGATGGAAGTGCGGCGGCCAGCTTGGTGGCATCAACGCTGCCCCTTCTTTTGCAAGCCACTGAGTGAACCGATGCGTGCCTCCCCTTCACTTTGAAACACTGCAGAACTGGAGGCGCTGGGGCTGGGCCCGATTGAGATTGAGTCGGGGGCGGTAAGGGCGCACGCCTGCGCTTGCAGCATGCATCCGCCGCGCTTGCGGCACGCACCCGCCATGCGACTGCAACCGCTCGTGCCCCCGTGCATGCAGCACCCACCAGCGACCCGCAAGCGCATGTAGCTGCAGCATCCACTCACTGCTGCGCCTCCACCCCCACGTTTGCATTTCTCATGTTTCTGCAGAAGACAATGGAGCGCCTGATCAAGGAGATGGAGGGGCTGGAGCAGACGGGTCTCACGGCTGCAATCCTGGTGTTGGCGGATGAGCTGCTGACTGCACTGGCCACCCTCTTCGGAGCTAGCAAGGTGGGGGATGGGCAGCCGGAACAGTGGGAGTGGTATAGGGCAATGCTGGTGGGGCATGCTGCAAACTCAACTCACTCATGGCCCACAGTGTGCGGCAGCGCTGCGCCAGCCAGCTCCTTTTACCACTCAAAACCCTGCGTCGTGCCCTCCTCCACCACCGCAGGACAACAGCCGCGTAGCGGGGCGCCCGACGGCCATCGCCACCTTTGACGGCGATACGATCAAGGCAGGCACCAAGACCGAGGGCGCCTCCAAGGTGGAGCACCCAGCCATCTCCATCGTGGGCGGCATGCAGCCGGCACTCTTCTGGGCAGGTGCGAGCATTTGCAGGAGGCAGGCAAGGGTCCAAAATAGGAATGCTTGCAGCATGGGTGCACGGGTGCGAGCGGCAGGCGTGCATGCAATTGAGCCCAGCCTTGCAGCCCCTTGCAGCCCCCTGCAGCCCATGCCCTGACACTCCGGCTCACCCTCTCGTTCGCGTTTTCCCCCCTCACCCACAGATTGGGCCAACAACAGGATTGATGGCATGGACCAGCGCTTCCACCACCACTTCCTGGGGTCCGCCTTCGAGCGCTACGACGCCACGACGGCAGCGGCGCCGGCGGTGTGGGTAGACCACCCGACACAGGCCGCACGCGCTGCCTTTGAGGTCTTCCAGAAGGCCAGGTATGCTGTGAGGAAGCTTGGGACTGTAGTGGTGGCGGCGGTTTCTCCAGCTGTGCATTATCGCAGCGGGCAGCCATCCTGTACTCAGCACCGTGCGCCGCTTGCTATGTGTGCAGCAAGCACTCACACCCGCAATGTCCATGAGCCTCCCCACCAGCCCCTCACCTCCTGTCGCACGCAGGCAGGCCAAGCGCCAGCGCCTGCTCTCCCCCCCGCTGCGAGGCGCGCCGGCGCAGCCCGCTGCGGATGTGCCCGCCCACCTGCTGGCGCGCTTCTCCAAGGCATCTGCGTCTGCGGCGCCCCTGGCCTCTCTGCCCGCTGCTGCCGACAGCTCCCAAGATGATGCCTTCCGCGTCCCAACAGCTGTGGCGCGCCTTGCGCAGGCAAGCACACTGCTGGCAGTAGATGGGTGCTGTATGCAGGGCGTGCGTGCCAACGCAGAGCAAGGTCGCAGCGCCTGGTTGCAGAGAGGCTGCACAGGTGCTGGGTGCTGGGCCCGGGTGTGTGCGCCCAAGCGGAGCAGGGTGTGGTTGGGGGGCCGGTGGGGCACCCAACAGCGCGCCTTGCTGTGCACAGCAGCCGCACTCCTAACTTACTTGCTGTCTGACGTCCCGCCCCCCTGCCTCTTCACGTTATACAGCTCTTCCTCAACACGCTGCACCTCACTGTCAAGGTGGACGGCGGCAAGATCTCCCGCCACGACCTGGTGCGCTCGCCGTCAGCCGCTCTACGGCAGCCTTGTACTGCACACTCTATGGTCACGTGGCCGCAGTCAGCCCCTGTGACCGCCATACCGTGCCCTCCACGCTTTCGTATACCCAGCATGCATCCACCCACCTGCATCCCACTCTCCCACACGGGCCCCCTGGCAGCAGGTTTTCAAGTTCCCCTCCCGTGACGAGACGGCAGAGGTGCTGGAGACGCTCAACCCGTCCCCCGCCATCGAAGAGCGGGTTGGGTGGGAGCACGTGCTGCCGCTGCCCCCCGGCATCTCCCCGTTCCGCTGCTACAAGCGCCACCTGGACCTCTGTGCCTCCATGTGCGCCCGCCTGAAGGACGCCGACCGCCAGTGGGCCATCAGTGAGCACTCCCCTTGCTTTCTGACATTGTTTTGGTGCACAGGGGGTGACGTGCAAGAGGGGCACGGGGGCGGGCTGGCACTTTCTCCGGGCAGGTGGATGGGGAGCCCTGGCAGCCGGTGGTTGACGCCTCTGGCAAGCTTGGCCGGGCGTATACGGCCGACGAGTGTCCCCCCACAAGCAGGGTGGCAGCGCGACAGGCAGGCTCCGTCCCCTCGCCTGTGGCCCCTCTTCCACCCCTTCTACCCCGTTCAACTTGCACCCCCACCCCACATGTGCAGGCTACATCCTGCGGTTCCGCTCCATCGCCGCGCAAGATGCCACCCTGGAGTTCCTGACCTGCTCCCTGCTCAACGACGAGTACCCAGACGTCTTCGTTGAGGAGGCACCCGATGCTGACATCAGCCCCGAGGTGCGTGCGTGGGTGCGTTTGTTGTGTGGGGCGCGGTATGTGCAGGCGAATGCCCGGGAGATGAGGATGTTGAGGAATACAGCTGCTGCCGCTCAGCATTGGGGCGGCATGTGGACGTGTTGTGTGCTCACAACCCACCGCCCATGTGCGAGGGAGGGGAGAGGAGGGATGTGCTCGTGGGGGGGGCCTTGTATAACCACCCCCGGTCAGGGTGTGCAGCAGCAAGCACCCACCTGAACTCGTTCATTACACTTCGTCCCACCCGCCCCATCTGTGTATGCAGGTGCCCGCCGAGTACATCTCGCTGGCATTCCAGCGCCAGTTCAAGCAGCTGGGCCAGATGGCGATGGCGGCGGACGACCCCATCACTGCCCGGGTGTGATGGCAATGGTTGTTTGATTCGAAAGCCCCTTTATTGCAACTGTCATCCCACATGCTGCTACAAAGCCACACACACACCGGCAGCAGGCGTGACCCTCTCAGCCAGACTATACTGTCCCCTTTCTGACGCAAGGCCCACCCCCACCTTCCAGATCGTGATGCTGCCAGGGCAGTTCGAGCAGTACTTCGGCAGCGAGGGCGGCGCAGCTGGCGGGGCGGCTGGCGGCGCCACCCCGCTGGCGCCGCGCCCCTTCCTTGCACCCCTGGTGAGCCCCGCCATCGTGCTTGGGTGCCCCCTCAAGAGCAGTGCATCTGCGCCAGGCGCGGCCAGTATGCAACACCAGGCCTCAACCCAACTATGCCGTTCCGCCCCTCCTTGGCCGTGCTCCCTTCCTCAACCCACAGTCTCTGGAGGCGGAGCGCGCACGGCGCGTGCTCATGTTCCAGGGCACACATGACAAGGTGCCATACAACCACGTCACCTCCAAGGCCATCCGCAAGTCGACTTGCACCGGCGCGCTCAAGAGTGAGTTTGCATATGCATCACAAGGGGGGCAGGGGGCAGCAGGGGAGATGCATGGTCACTCTGCATGAACCTGAGACGCCCTTGCACCAAGAGAGAGATAGGTGCATGCGGCACAACAGCCGGCAGTCTCGCCATGCGGGCTGGTACCAGACTACCCATAACAAGGTGCATGTGCAGGGGTGTTGCCCGCCTTCAGAACCCCTCAGAACCTTCACCCTAGCTGCAACCCGTCTGCCCATTGTTGTCCGCAGAGCATGGCACTGCCGCTGACTTTGCCGCCACCTTTGAGGCGCTGAGCGGCACAAAGACAGGTGGGTGAGCTGGCGCCGTTCACGCTCCTGTGCTTCCTCTGCCAGGAGGGCCCTATTCTTTCACTGCGCACACAGCACACCGTGGGGCACGCAGCGCACAAGGGGCATCTTCCCATTCCCGGTTTGCTGCCACTGCAATGCTTCCTTGCCCATGCGTCACAGGCACAAAGCACGTCAAACCCCGTGCTTTGCACTGGCGCATGCTGCCCGCTCGTGCGCTATCACCAACCACATCTGCTGGCCCCTCGACCTGCAGTGCCGGGCGTCCCAGTGGTGGGCACCCTGGTCAAGAGCGGGCGGGGCATTGTGGAGCTGAAGAAGAACGAGCCCGTCTCCAGCGCCGACCTCCTGCAGCTCACAGCCGACCTCAAGCTGCTCAACATGGGAGATAATTTCTCCAACACTGCATGTCTGCGGAGCCGCCGCTGCTGCCTGTGGGTCCAGCAGCCTCCTGCGGCTCAGCCATCGAGGCTGTGGGTGCAGCCAGAGAGGCGGCGGGCGCGGCCAAGGAGGCGGCAGCGGCAGCGCCTGCAGCGGCGGCGGCGTCGGGCAGGAAGTCGGACAGCGCCATGTTGGAGGAATTAGCAAGAGGGGGGCCTATATCCAGGCCTGGCAAGGCCTGGCCGGGGGGCGGGCCAGGCGGGGCCAAGGCGGGG
>JAPTJF010000731.1:0-17466 GCA_029339195.1 Micractinium sp. NFX-FRZ
AACTCTCCCCTCCCCCCCCTCGGTTCGCTGCCAGTTTGGCTAGCCTCATCTCAGAATCCAGTTTGTCTGGCCTTACTCCTTGATCTAAAAGGATGCCCTTGTTAATACTGATTTAATTTCAATCCCTTTGTTGAACCCACAGGTTGCCTGTTTGTCCAGGGTGGCTGTACTGGCTTTCAGGTCGCTGCAGACCGAGGCAGAGGGGCTCGCTGGGGATGGGGACAGCGCTGCGGTGCGCCAGCTGGCGGCCCAGGCGGCCCAGCATCTGCAGGGGCTGCTGCCCGGGCATGCAGAGGAAGCTGTGCAGCAGCTGGGCAAGCTGCGGGACGGACTGCCGCAGGTGAACGCAGCAGCCCGCCTGCTGCAGCAGGCCTGGCAGACGGATGCGGGCGAGCAGCAGGCACAGGCACGGCTCGAGGTGGCACGGGCGGCTGCCATCCGCTGCTGCGCGTACCTGCGCTGCGCCAACCTGGGCGCCCCCGGCGGCCCGGATGCGGGGCAGCAGCCCGGCAGCTTGAGGTGCGGTGGGTGTCGCAGTCTGCGGTACTGCGGTCCCGCCTGCTCCCGCGCCGACTGGCGCCTGGGCCACCGGCACTTGTGTGCAGCACTGGCAGCAGAGCGGCAGTCACAGAAGGCAGCGTGTTCGTAGGTATGCACCTGCTGCCAAGTGTGCATTGCGCCATCTGATTACGTTCGTTGCTGCAACACACATACACACACACATGTGCAACCACTCATAGTTACGGCATCAATCATGCTGGCAGGTGTTCATGTCGCGCCAGCGCTCTACTCTCCCTCTTTTCCTCCTCCTCCTCCTCCTCCTCTGCATCCTCTTCTGCCGCCGCTGCATCTGCAGCTGCCATCTCCGCTGCCTCTTCTGCCTCATCATCTGCCTCCGCATCGCTGGACCAGCCCATGCCGCCGCACAGCTCGCGCAGCGCACGCCGCGCCTCTGCTGCCAGCTCCTCCAGGCGGCAGGCGTCCAGCATGTGAATGAACGACTTCAGCTGCACCCCAGGGCAAGAGAGAGGGTGTGCGGTGTGGGGGTTGGGGTGGTGGGAGTGAGGCGGTGCCAGTTCTTCTCCAGACTGCAGGCGCCTAGCAAGTGAAAGAACGACTCCAGCTGCACTTCAGGGTGAAGCTGGGCCACGTCTGAGGGTGGGGTCAGCAGGCATGCCAGATCCCCAGGCAGCAGGCATTCAGCACTGCATTGTGCACGCTGCCAGCTAGCTGCACAGAGAAGAGTGGGGCCAGAGGAGACGGGGAGGAGTCGGGCAGAAGTGCGACAACAATGAAATATGTAAGCATCAGGTACTTCGCATTAGGGGCGCAGAGGGGTTGGGCAACAGAGGGATTGTCCATGCACGCAGGACTGGGACGGGCGGCAGGGGGAGGTTGCAGGCGCCAAAGGGGAGGAGCTGAGGGAGGCAGGGGGCGGTGCCAATGTCGAGGTGGAGGCAGGCGGGGGGACGGCGCTGATGTGGAGTTTGCGGGAGGTGAAGTGCAGTGCTAAGCTGGCGGCAGTGTGATCACCACCACCTCTGGTGGAGCGCCCCACCAAGTCCTTTTGTGGCCCGCAGGAAGCACACCCACCACAGCTCGGGGCTGCCTCGGCTGTCCCCACCCTGCGCCCCGCCCCCGCCCACCTTGTCCACCCGCTGGATCCTCCAGATGCGGGTGCGCAGCGCCTTCTCGCTCATGCTGCACCCTCAGGAAGGGGGAGGGGGGTGTGCAGGGCGGGGGGGCGGCGGTGAGTGCGTGTGTGAAGGCTGGGAGGCGGGCGGAGAGGAGACGAAGGGGCAGGCGGCAGACTGCGCATCAGCGGCCACTGCCACGGCAGGCATTGCAGGGCAGCTGGGCCCCGCGCAACCCTGAAGCAGGCTGTTGCGTGTGTTAAACCAGGAGCGGCCAGGTGAGTGCCAGGCACCAGCACCTGCGGATGCGCATCATGTTGTATCGATCCAGCTCCTCGTCGCACTTGGGTGCTGCCCTGCTGGGCGCACGCATCTGTGGCTCCGCTGTCTCCAGCGCCACGTCACGCACAGCCCGGCACAGTGGGTGGCCTGGAAGCTGGTGCTGTCGAGGTCCCAGGAGACTGCACAGAGAGGCATGGGGGTCCAGGCAAATGCGCGCTCAGCCGACAAGGCGGCAGCAGGCGACGCGGGCGCAAGCAGCGGTGCAAGCCACGACACATCGCAGCCATCCTTACTTGTCCGGCGCATTCTCGCCCTGTAGCCGCCGCGATCGCCGTGTCGGCTGCCGATCGTCTGCTGCCACCTCTGGCCGCTGTCTCTCAGCTGCTGCCGCTGCTCGCTGGGCGCCCGCCCGCTGCTGCTGCACCCGTGACGCCGCCGCGCCGCCCAGCGGGTTGTCCAGCAGCCCTAGGCCTTCGAGGACCTGCTGGTTGCGTGCAATACGCTGCCGTCGCTCTTCCTCATAGGCGTTCACCTCGCCCGCTTCAGGCAGCACCATGTTTTGGCAAAACCAGGCTGCTGCCGTCTCGCCTCCAACGATCTGCTACAGCTTCCAGGCGATGTACATAGCACTCGGGGACGGCAGCGCGCCACTGGAACCCAGCTGCCGGCCGCTGCGCCAAGTTTCATGTCGCTGCTGTGCCTGCTGTGTGGCGTTCCTGCACCATTCCCCTCCCTTTTCGCGCTTGCGCAATCTTATAAATTTGGCTACATAAATATCCTCACGCAACTGCAGCGCCAAGTGCGCACACGACACCCTGGCTCTGCTGGCTCTGCTGAAAGTCCCCCTCAAGCTGGCGTGCCTGCGTGCGAGTGTCCGACTGCTGGAGAGCAGGACCAGTGCAGTCGGCCTCCGTAGGCAGCACGTCGCCATGGTCTCGGCAAACGGCAGAAGCGGCGGGGCGGCGGTGGCACAGGCGTCAGCGTCACCGGCGGCTCCGAAACTGCCGCCCAAGCTGCTCACGGTGCGAGGGCGCCAGCGTCAGTCCAGGCTGCATTTGAACTGTGTGTGTGAGCAGTGAGAATGATGGGCGGCCCCCCTCACTCTGCCCCCCTTGCTCCTTGCTGCAGCTGGTCATCCCCGACATTGGCGGCCGGTTGCTGCTTGGCAAAAAGCTCCGCGGCTTTGGGGAGGGCTACTTGAACGGCTTTGGAGGCAAGGTACGTTGCGTTACAACGGAATCCTCACGGTTTGCCGGTACCAAAATATGCTATGCTGGCCTTGACCGTCCCGTCTGTCCCTTGCTGCCGTTTGGAGGTGTTTAAAAGTGTTAATTGGCGGCTTTGGCTCTTTATGGCTGTGGTGCAGGCCGGCCTGAATGTCTATCGTCGTTTCCACTACATGCCATCCCTTCCTTATCTCACCCCTCATTCCACCTGCTGCTTCCCTCCCCCGATCTCCCTTGGCAGGTGGAGCCAGGCGAGACGATTGAGGCATCAGCGCAAAGAGAGGCAAGCGTTATCCTGCATATGGTTGACGCAGGGTGACGTGGGAGGGGGCGCAGAGGAGCCAGCAGGCTTGCCGTGCCAGATCGCCGGAGCTTGCTGGGATGGGGGTGGGGGTGCCAGGAGGTGGCACAGGCAGCTGGTGGAAAAGGGCAAGCCCACCAGCCAACTGCCGGCCACCCACCCCACTGCCTACCCCACCGCAGCTGCTGGAGGAGGCGCATGTGAGGGCCACAGCCATGGAGCATGTGGGCCTGCTGCACTTCGTTTTCGACGATAAACCGCAACCTTGGGAGGTTCATGGTGAGTGGGCGAGCCCACCGAGGTCCTGGGAGGTGCGCGGTGAGGAGGCAGTTGCAGAGGGGGGCTGCTGGGCGGGGTGCTTGGGCGGCGGCGGCTAGCTGGCGGAATGCTTGGCGCAGCAGCGGACGTTGTACACCGCAACACAGCGCCTCCACAACGCAGCCATGCCTGAACCCTCCCATCACCCCCACCTGCACACCCTGCCAGTGTTCCGGGTGACTTCGTTTGAGGGTGAGCCGGCGCCCAGCGATGAGATGGAGCCCCTCTGGTTCCAGCCCTCAGAAGTGCCCTTTGACAAGATGTGGGCGGACGACGAACACTGGTGGGTGGGCGCTGCGCCCGGATTTGTCGGGAGCCAATACACAGAGCCTGCGCCTTGACTCGCGTTTGTGTTGCATTGGTTGAACTGGGCGCTCGCAGAAGCTTGTTGTTGCGGTGGGTGGGAGGGCTCTGAGTGGTGGCGCGTTATCCCTCGCATGCAACAGCTGCGGTGCGTGTTGGCTACCAGCGTGACGCGCACCTCCTTGACCGCCTCCCGCCTCCCTGACCCCTCAACAGGTACCCGCTGTTCCTGAAGGGGGCTCGGTTCACAGGCACCTTCCACTTCCACGACACACACACTCTGGTGGAGCACACGCTGCGGGAGGTGGCGCCAGAGGAGCTGCACCTGCCGGCAGACCCCTTGTGACGCACAACCAAGCGGCGCTGTGACACGACGAGGAGCAACGCGCCGGTTTATCCTCCTGACTCATACACCTGTGAATTTTGCAAATGACTCTGTATTTATAAACTTAACTGCATCACTTGCGCACTGCCTGGCTGGTGACCCAAACTGAGCTGGAGGCTGCACTCAGTAGGGCGCAGGCGGGGGCGGGGGCCTTGCGTTTGGGCTGTGCAGGCGCAGTTCTCTGATTAGATCAAGTTTGTAAAAGCTGCGGTGAGATTCACATGCTGCGCTGATTGCACTGATGCCTTGCCTGCACTGTTGTGAAGCATTGCTGCCGAACGCGCCGCCTGCAGCACGCAGCGCCCTCAGCGGCGGGCGGGACCTCTCCCCATTTGTGGCCCCTAGACAATGCCGCTTCCGCCGGTTGCTCCCTGTGGCTTGACAAACCGCCTGGGGCGCCGCAACAGGGCGCACATTCACACAGCTTGGCTTGAGTCTGCAGCCTCGCCGCGGCACCGGCTGTCGGCTGGCCTCGGGCGCTGAGAGGCACTGCGCCTTCGCGCCGTTTCCTTTTACGCGGGCATTCCCGGCGCACGTGACGGCGCGCTCACCGGCGGGGAGCCAGCAAGCCAGTTCTCCAGCAGCCCGAGCCCTGTGGCCGCCCGCTAGCTGAGGGTGTTTCGGGCTCTCGCCTGCGACCTCTTTTCGGTGCCCAGCGGGCCCAACCGCAGCTATGGGCAGCTCCGGTGGCGCGGGGTACGCCGACACAGCCAGGCGCCTTGCAGGGCGCTCCCTGCTAGCCGTTGGCAGCGGCCTCGCCAAAGGCGTGAGTGCTGTAGCCAAGGGCGTCACCGCACTCACGGCAGATTCCAGCGACAAGGAGGCTGTTCGCTCTCTCAAGTTTGCCCTGCTGGAGTGGGGCCCCGCCGTCGGCGGCGATGGCACCGCTGCCAGCTCCTACAAGGTTGGCGCTGACGCGCCACCGCTGCCATGCCACCGCCTGCCGGTGCTGCTGGTGGGCCTCGACTCGGGGTTCCAGGTGCGTTGCTGTCCAACACGGCAGTGCTAGGTTGCCTCGGCAGCCAGAGGTGGCACGCTGCTGCCGCCTGCTTGCTGCTCCTGTGGCGGCCCATGCACCTGCCGCCTGCCTGGTCTGGGGCCAGCCAACAGCTCAATTTAGGGTCCGTTGTGCCCTCCTGTATGCAGGTGTGGCGTCTGGATGGCGAAAATCCTGCTGAGCTAGTCTCACACCGCGACGGCCCCGTCAAGTGAGCGCGGGGCATGCACTGGGTGGCACGGCACGTGTGCTCACTGTGTGCACTTGCCATTCAGCAGTGCTCCTGCACTTGGCAGCCAGTGTGGCGTTCACCTGCGGCAACGCCGGCCGCTGCCATGCCCACCAACCTTACCCCCGGCTCCTGCTCGCGCGCTCCACCCGCGTTGCAGGCTGATGGAAGCTGTGATTGAGCCGCGCGTGGGCGAGGGCGAGGCGGTACAGGATGAACTGAGGGGCGAGCGCCCGCTGCTGGCCGTGGTGCCAGCACCACAGGGGGCGGCCCCCGTGCTGCAGCCACCAGGCGGTGGGCTGCAGGCGGGGCATCTGCCCGCGACCGCGGCGCAGCAGCAGCAGCAGCACAGCGTGCAGCACAGCGTGCAGCTGTACAGCCTGCGCTCCCACGGATACGTGCGGAGCCTGAGCTTCGGCGGGGAGGTGCTGGGCGTGGCGTCCAGCGGCCGCCTGCTTGTGGTGGCGCTGCGCGGGCAGCTGCAGGCATTCGATGCCTGCACCCTGCAGCACACCTTCAGCTGCCTCACCTACACGCCGCCCACGCCGCCGCCCACGCCGGCCACTAGCGCCCCGCCATCACGGCAGCATCAGCAGCAGCAGTTTGTGACGGCGGGGCTCACCAGCAGCGGCAGCAGCGCCACCAGCGAGGGCCCCCAGCAGCAGCAAGCAGCGGCAGGTGGCGCACCCGCGGTGGCGCCCGCGCCTGTGGTCACGCTCGCGCCTTTCGCACTCGGCCCGCGTTGGCTGGCCTACGCCGCCGACACGCCTGTGCCTCAGGCCAGCAGCCAGGCGGTGGCCCAGCGCCTGCCGCTGGGCAGGCAGGAGAGCCACAGCAGCGTGGGCCTCGAAAGCGAAGCCAGCGGGGGCACACCGCTGGGCACAAGCCCGTCGGGGCGCAACGGTGTCCTGACCTCGGCCGCTGTAGCGGATGCTGCACGGGCTGCGGCCTCCAAGGGCGGGCAGCAGCTCAAGGCGGGGCTGAGCGCAGTGGGCAGCGCCTCCTTCCGCTACCTCTCGGCGCAGTACGCCACCTGGCGCCAGGGAGGGCCGCAGGCGCAGCAGAGCGGCTTGGATGCCATGGAGGTGGGCAAGGGGAGGCAGCTGGGCGCTTATGCTCCTGCCACTGTGCACAGGCGGAGGGGGCAATGCTGCGGCAGTACCCCACGTGCTCGAGAAAGGCTGGCAGGGCAGGGAGCGTTCGCTCATGCCTGCTGCGCTCCTGGTGCCGCTCCTGCCGGCTGGCACCTGCCGTGCCGCCGCTCCTGCCGCCTGCCTGCCTTGTTGCCAGCTGCCTGTCTGCCACGTCGCCTGTCCGCTGGTGTGCTCTGCTCCCCAACTCTTGTTCCGCTGCGCCCGCCGGCTCTCGACCCTCACCCCTGGTCTTGTGTGCAGGCCGACGCTGCCGTGGCAGGCACCGTTGTGGTGCGAGATGCCTGCAGCCGCCTGGTGGTGGCCCACTTCCGGGCGCACACCTCCCCCCTGGCAGCGCTGCAGTTCAGCCCCGGCGGCACGCTTCTGGCCACGGCCTCGGTGGCTGGGCACAGCATCAACCTGTTCACCATCGTGCCTCCTGCAGCAGCGGCAGCAGCGGCAGGCCTGAGCGGCATGTTGGATGTGGCAGGTGGGCACGCGGTGTGGCTGTACCGCCTGTACCGCGGCGTGACCCCTGCGGCCATCAGGGGTGTCGCCTTTGCTCCTGATGCCGCCTGGGTGGCGGTCAGCAGCGGGCGCGGCACCACCCACTTGTTCCACACACCCGGCGCCGCCCCCGGAGCGCGCCAGGCAGAGCAGCAGGGCCCCGCCGCAGCGGCAGCAGGAGCTGCTCCCGTGGGAGACACAGGCGTGGTGGGACGGCCACCCAGGCTGCCTGCCGTGGGCCGGGCCCGCAAGCCGGGGCTGCTGAGCGGCGGCGCGGCAGGCGCGGCCACCGCCGCCCGCAACCTGTACACTGGTCAGCGCGCGGGTGAGCAGGCTGGGGCGGGGGAGCATGGCGACTTGCCTGCTGGCAGCGCTTGTGGGTGTTTGCTGCGCATCAGGTTGTGTCCTGTCATGCCCTGCAATGGCTGGCAAGCTGCTCATTCTGTTTTCCCCGGTGCCCCCCTGCCCATGGTGTGGCTCTGCGCAAGGCTTGCCGGCCTGGCTCTTCCTGCCTGCCTGCCTGCCTGCCTGCCCGCCAATCTTGCCTCCTGGTCCCGCCAGCCTGCTGCCTTTGTGACCTGCTCCACTCACAGACCCATGTGCCTGGTGCCCTGGCATCCGCCCCATGCAGACGCCGCCCCCATCGCTGCTGCCTTCCTGGCAGCCGGGCCTGGCAGCCCCACCGCTGCCGCAGCTGCTGCCTGCACCACCGGCGACGGCGGCAGCGCCGGCAGCAGCCTGTATGTGGTGACCCAGGATGGCCTGCTCACCCGCCACCTGCTGCGGGCACCGGCCGCCCTCGACACAGCCCCTGGCCTGGGCGCCGCGGCGGGCGCGGCGTTGGGCTCGCCTGGCGGCGCAGCCCCTGCGGCACACTCGGTGCAGACTGACCCTGCAGGCAGCGCAGGGGCGGCAGCTGCTGCCGTGCTGGAAGAGGCCGACCGCTGGGACGTGGCCCGCCATGCCAGCTGGCCCGAGCGGGAGGAGCTGCTGCCGCTGCTGCCGGGCGCCGCGCCAGGTGCAATGGCCGGCGGCGGGGAGGCGGGCCACAACGGCAGCAGCGCAGGCGGCGCGGATGCGGCGCAGCAGCAGGTGTGGGTGGCGCAGGCCGAGGCCGGCGCGCTGTCCGCATCGGGCTCTGGCGCCAGCGCAGCCGCTGTTGCCCCTGCAGCGCCGCTGCCTCTGTGGGGTGACCCGCAGTTCCGTTTTTTTGAGCTGCAAGTGCAGCAGCTGCAGCGGCAGCGCTCGGTCGGGGGGGCTGAGTCGCTGCCCGACGACGCGCAGCCGTCCTCTGGCTTTCTGGAGCACATGCCTGCCCGCCCCCTCCACCAGCAGTAGCAGCCGGGGCAAGCTTCAGTGCTGCTGCTGCCTTGGTAGGTCGGCTGGGCAGGCGCGCTGGCACCCAACCTTGTTCCCACACGTATATCCATGCATGCACATGTTGTGCACCAACCCCCTCTTGAACGCCCGCCCTGCTTTCTCAGGCCAGTGCACTCCCCCACACCTGCGCGCACACTTTCACGCAGCGTGTGCACCCCCCCTTGACCCCCCCCGCCCTGCTTTCTCAGGCCAGTGCTCTCGCACATGTCTCGTCACCCAATTCTTATCAACCCATATCCCCCTTGCTCATGCTCCCCTGTATGCCCACCTACCCATTGAGTGCTCATGCTCACCATGCCTGCATCTGCCTCCCATGCCCCTGCCCAATCTCCCTGCCTCCTGCCCCGGCCTCCTGCCATGTCGCCCCCAGCCCCACCATCCTCCCTGTACTAGTACCCTAGTGCCCCCCTGCCTGGCTGCAGCCCTGCTGTTCATTGCACCTGTTTTGAGGGCTGCATGCTTTTGTATTGTACACCAAACCCCAGCGATGTGGTTGTGCGCATGTCACATGTAAGGGAGCTGCAGATAGTTGGTGTGCCTTCTAGCAAAGGGGGGGCAGAGACGGCACATGTCGTTGCTATTGCGACCAGCCGTGGGGAAGAAAGGATATAGAGGGTGCATTGGGAGCAAGCATTGGGGCTAGCACCACCAATGGCGGTTGGGTGGGTGCAGGAGAGCATCGGTGCAGGAGAGCATCGGTGCACAGCGAGTGCATGAGAGCAGTGCAGGTGGCAGTCCTGGGAATACGGCATTGGGGCGGCTGGACAGGGGGCAGGCAATGCCGCCCTGCAGAGCGGCGCATTGCCTGCCGCTTGAAGCACATTTTGCTGGCTGGCTGTAAGGGTGGTGCAGGCATTGGGTGCGCTGGGTGCTGACTGATGGTACAGCTTGAAATGGCGAGCGGGCGGGGGACGGCAAGGCAACGGGAGACGCAGCAGGGGGACCCAGACAGCAACAGAAAGACATGAGCATGAAAGGGAGTGCAGGGGCCGTTAGGCGGGCAGGGGCCAGGGACTCCCTGAGAAAGAAGCCTGAAAAGCAGTTTGCAAGGTCGATGGAAAGCGTGTGTGTGGTGTGTGTGTGTGCGCACAGGGTGAGCAGAATTCCGTGGGGTGGGTTGGAGTGGGATGCTCAAATGGCGTACAGGGGAGGGATGTCTTGGTAAGGAGAGTAGCGCAGCACGGGCGCCACTGCTGGGAACCCCAGGTGGTAGCGTGGCGTCGCTGGCAGCAGCAGGGCCGTTGCCGCAGCCGCCGCTGCCCGTGTGTCCCAAAAGCAGGCGGGAGGGCCAGCACACTGGGCATGATGCCGTTCAGCTTCCTCACACCACCTGGCAGCTGGCTGAGACAGCACCACTGCAGAGGATGCGTCAGACACCGCGGGGCGGGGCGGGGCTGCCTCGAGGGACGGCTGCAGGAACTCTTGCAGCAGCGCCAGCTCAGCGTCGCTAAAGTCAGGGAGACCACCGGGCGCGGAGGCTGCAGGCTGCGGCATGGGCTGCAGGTTCTCAAGCGAGGCAGGTGCGCCCTCTGGGGCGTCAACCTGCGCTGCCCCCACTGCTTCCGCTGCTGCTGAGTTGGGTGCGCATGCGCTGCTGCGGCGCTCTTGGCACGCGCGCTTGGCGGGGCGGCTGCTGGCAGCGTCGTCCTCAACGGCAGCTGAGCAGCTGCTGCTGTCGCCGCACACGCTTGCCTCTGGGTCAGCCGCCTCTGCAGCTCGGATGGAGCGGTCCCCTGCGGGAGGCACCTCTGCTGCTAGCTGGTGCATAGCAGAGCCGCTGCCACTGCTGCAGGGCTCAGCGCTGGCGGTAGCTCTGCGCCCACTGCTGCCCTTGCGGCAGCGGTGCGCAGGGCGCAGGTGCGTGGGCGCCGCCGCCAGCTGCGCCGCCGCACTGCGCTGCTGCGGTGGGAGGGAGGCGGGGCCTGGCTGCAGCGCGGGCATGGTGCCTGCCGCGCTCGCTGCGACGGCGGCTTGCAGCTGCTGTAGTGTCTGCAGCACCAGCACAGCGCGGGGGGAAAGAAGGCAGAGCGTCAGGCATTGCGGGCTCTCAGGCAGGCAGCATAAAAGGACAGGTGCAGGGACCCGCGGAGCGGCGGCCCTGCTGGCGAGCACAGCTGTCGCTGGTCTGCCTGCGTTCCAGCAGAGCAGGCACACACACCTGGAAGCGCCAGCCGCCGTTGAGCTCCAGAATGCCCCAGCCAGGGCGCCCGGGTGCGGCCCATGCCTGCGCCGCGCGCCACGCCAGCGGCAGCAGCTGCGGCTCCCCGGCAAGTCCCCGGGGCAGGGGCGATACAGCCACAGGCTCCAAACCCTGGGGGCACGCACGCACAAGCAGCACGCCTGCAGGAAGGGGGGAAGGTGGCGCAGCAGCCTGCTGAGCACAGCAGCCGTGCGGGGAGGGGGAAGAGTCGACCCCCAGGGCACATGTGCCCCTTCGCGGCACACACCCGACCCCATTCATCACTCTGGTAGAGATGGAAAGCACGACTCTATGCCCAGCCGGCTGCTTCAGGGTAGCAAACAAAGGGCTTCACACGCAAGCTCAGGCCTGAGGCCAAACCCAGGCACTGCCTAGGTGACCCCAGAGGATGCATGCAGCGACGCCACGCCCGGCTGAGCCGCCCACGCACCCTTGGGCAAGCAGATGTCGAAGCAGCCATGTGACGCGGTGTAGAGCAGGCCTGCGCCGTTTGGCCCCATGTACGCCCGCATCCAATTGTCTGGCTCGGCAGCTGCCGCGCTCCCGCCGGCAGGGGTGGTAGGCATGGGCGGCGGGGTGCCCGCAACACCCTGCTCCGGCGTGTGGCTGCCTGTGTCCCAGCTGACGGTCTGCTGGGCCGGCTCCCCGCCTGCATGCATTGCTGTCAGAATCAAGCCCAAGCAGGCCTGCAGGGTTGGCGAGGGAGGACAGGGGGGCACCAGCTCATGATGCTTGCCGCACAAGCCGGCCAGCCCAGCGACTTGGCGCAGGTACCGGGCGCACTACAGGCGGAGGGGGGGCGGTGGGCGCCGCTCGCTGGAGAACGGGACGGGTTGTCGAGGCTAAATAGCCCCAAAGGACCCAGACTAGCGCTATCTGGCCCCTGCGAGGGCCTGCAGAGCTGGTTTTGCGGGCCGCTCCGACCCCAACACGCACCTATGGGTACCCTCTCCCTGCGTGGCGGCCAAAGGATCTGCGCTCTTCTACGTCGTTCCAATGTGCCAGGGAATGGCGCACAGCTGCAGAGACAGCGTCAGAGGCGCCCGTAGAGCGCAACGGGCACTGAAACGTTGCCAAAGACGTGCTTGCTGTAGCTTGCAACTGCTGCGAGTTTTGTTGGTTTGCGACAACAGCACAGTGGAGGCAGGGCACCCAAGGGACCTAAAGCACTGGACGCCCATGCCACGTCATCCAAGGTGGGCGGGTGAAAACGAACGGCCTTGGCAGTGCAAGTGTGATCTCAAGCGGCTTGAAACCGATGATTTGCTCGTTTCCGTCCCGGTAGAGTCGAACAAAGCTCCAGCCTCGGTCTTGGATGCGGACTTACGCCCTCGTGTTTGCAGGGCTATCGCGCTGCCACATGCGCAAAATCGGCGCATGGGCTCAAATACCAGCTACATAGACCTTTTATGTATCGTCGGGAAGGCTCGTCATCAGGGTATCCCAGTATTTGGCGGGTCGCTCTTTGCAGCAGCCCCTCCGCCAGGGGACGAGAGGCGACAACGAAGCCAGGAAGCAGCGATTCCTATTACACAAGGGGCACCAAAGGTGTGTGCGCGCTCAGCCTGCCGCCAATCCCCCTGCTGATGGTGCCGACGGCTGCACCAGGAGAGGAGGCGGCGGACACCCCGCCCGCCGCCCGCCCGCCCGCCCGCCGCGCCGCCGCCCGCCTCCCAAGCATGCCCCGTCACTCCCAATGGTTGCGCCTCTGCGCCTGCTGTACAGCAGCCCCCCACACCACGTAGATGCAGCAGGCCTGCACCGCCACCAGCGCCAGAGCCGCGCGCACCAGCAGCCGCTCGCCGCTCAGCTCCTGTGGGGTGGGGCGGGTGCTCAGCCAGGGGTGGGGGGGCGTCTTTGGGTCACATGGGTTGCAGCCCCCAGCAGGTTGGCTGCAAGCCGCCTCTTTGCAGGCAATCCGGGTTAAGTGCTCACCTCCACACACTTCTGCAGCGTGTGCTCCAACGCCCCGACGCCCTGCTGCAGTGCATGGGAGGCACGGCCCCGGGGGCGCAAGGTAAGGTGGGCGGGTGCCGGCGGCGGTTCCCAGCAGAGGACGGGAGGCCGACTGCCTCACCTGCCTACCTCCCCTGCCTGCCTCCCCTGCCTGCCTCCCCTGCCTGCCTCCCCTGCCTCCCAGACACCCTCCAATGCCTCGCACAGCGCGCACACATACCCAGCGCTGCACAACACAGCGGCCGCTGCAGCCGCCTGCTGTACCGGATGGTATGCCCCCATCTGTACCCAAAGCTACCAGGCCGCACGACTGGGCTGCACAGCAGACTCTGCCTCTCGCTGTGCAGCCCACTACTGCACTTTGGGCAGCGCCGGTGAAGGCCCGCCTTGCCTGTACCCGTCCGCAGTCAACAGTGGGCAGCTGACACCGCCACGCAGTGCAGCCCGCCTTCCCTTCCCACCCACCCCCGTACCGCCCACCCGCCATCCAGCCTCCCAAGTCGCCCCAACCAACCACTGAGCCGCCTGCTTGCCTCACCTCTTCTGCCGCCACAGCCGCTTCCATCATCTTGTCCCACTGCTGACGCCACCCTTTCTTCACCTGCATCGCGTAGCGGCAGGCAGCTGGTGGGCGGGGGCTTGCCACCCTGCCTGGCCAGGCCCTGGGAAGGCAAAGTGGTGCTGCTTGTACCGCCTGTACCGTGCATCCCGGCTGTTCACCATGGTGCACCCCCACACCGTGGGGAGCTGCCAGCTGGCAGTGCCTCCGTGCAGAGTGACTCCTCCCAGGAGGTGCCCAGCACCTCTGCTGGCACCTCCTCAGGTACCGTCACAAAGACGCGCCTCAAGTTCACTGCGCCCCCCTGCCGCTGCCGCCTGGCAGAAGCCTCGCGCCTGCCCCACCCGCTGCCCAGGCATGCCTGTTACTCCGAGGGCACAAACACATCCCCACCTTCTGCGCGTCAGGGATGTGCATCGTCTCATACCCCTGCTCCCGCTGCTGCCGCCCCAGTGCCTCCTTCACAAGCGCCAAGTCCTCACGCATCCCCTGCAGCGGCCTGCGCGGCAAGGAGCCAAGGGCCGGTAGCTGACTTGTCGAAAGTCAATCAAGTAGGAGCATCTAGGCATGCCGGGCAGCATGCATGCGTGCGCAGGGGGGAAGGGGGCAGGTTGGGCAGGAAGGATACGGCTCCTCATCTGGCAGCAAAGCTTCTCGTTAGCACCGGCCCGCCAGGGAAGCGGGGCCAGGGAGAGGGGAGGGCTACAAATGCAACAAGAGGAGCGGGGCTTTTGCGGCGGCGGCGGCGGCGGCGGCGCTAACAGGCGTGTGGTCGGGCGTGCGGGCAGATGGTGGGGCGGGGGGAGGCGTTCCGCTGGCGGATGGACATGCCCGGGGCAGCCGGGGCGGGCAGGCTGCCTCCAAGCCCAACCCATGCATGCCAGTCTCACCCCAGGCCTGCCGCCCTGTCCCAACGCCCCACGCCACGCACTTGCCAAGCGCAGCCGTGCCGGCAGCGGGCGGGGCGGCATCCGAGTCGTGGGCATGCAGCAGGCGCAGGAACTCGGCGTGGCTGATGGGGCTGCCTCCCTTGTCTCCCAGCACTTGCTCCATCTCCCTGCCGTGCAACACATGGACGGGATGGGGAGGAGGGGAGGGTGGGAATAGGGCAGGGTGGGGGAAGGCGGGGCAAGCTGCGCATGGGCATGGCGGGGTGCTGTCAGGCTGCCTTGGGCACGGCGCACGCCGCATGCCCTGCCAGCCCGGCGCGCTGACAGCCCCGCCTGCTTCCGGGGCAGCCTGGCTGCACGCCCCATCCCCCTCGCCTGCGCAGGACGCGGCACGGCCTGCTCACAGGCAGCGACATCGGTCTGGCAGCTCTCCATTCGCTAGCACGCCGCTGGCCCGGCCCACCCACCTTGCCCCCGCACCTGATGTATGCGGTGGCACCGCCCATGGCGGTATCCAGCTGGTTCAGCAGCTGCTCATACTCGGCAGGGGACAGCACCGCCTCTCCTTCCAGGTGCTTGCTTGCCTGGTGCAGCGCCTGCCGGAATGGGGGATGACAGGAGAGGGGCATGAAGGGAGAGGGCTGATACGGAGGGCGCAGCATGTTGAGATTGTAAACTGCTGCTGCCTATTTCTGGCGCGCTGGGTGCGGCGCGTGGTGTAGAGGCGGGCAAGCCGTTGGCAGGGGTTGCAAGAAAAGAAGGGGGCATGCATGCGGGGGGTAGCGGGCGGGCCACCGGTGCAGGCGCGGGCTGGGCTGCTGCTGAGCAAGCGGGGAGTAGGCAAGCCGGGGGGCAGAAGGGAGCAAACAGGGAGCAGGCAAGGAGTAGGCGGGGAACAACCTTGGGCGAAGCAAGGAAATGGCAAATGGGGAGGGCAACAGGCAGGGTGCACACAGGGGGTGCTTACATCGGCCACAGCCCCAAACAGGGCTTTGAAGCGCTCGTCCATCTCCTGGCGGTCGCCCTCGGTGAGGCTGCCTGCCTTGGATGAGGGCGGAGGAAGGCATGTCACGCCAGCTGGCAAGGCAGCACACCCGCGCCGGCATGCACACAAACCCATGCATGCCATGTGGGCCGCCCGCCTGCATAGCTGGCTTCAGCTGGCTGCCCACCTGGCCCTAGCTGGTGGTCCCACCTGCCCCGCTCACCCCCTACCTGCCAACACATCTAGCTAGCTAGCTGCCCACCTGCCACTGCCTGCTTCAGCTCCTTCAGCTTGCCCTCCCTGCTCTGTGTGAACAGCTGGTCCAGCACCTGTGGCATGAGCAGTGGAGTGGGGTGGGGTGGGCTTGTGGGAAGCGATGCAGAGGTGAATGGGGTGGGGTGAGCAGAGCGTTGGGACAGGAGTGGGGGGCAGAGCGTCTGCTTGTCAACTAGCCCCTCGATGTGGCAATCAGGGGGCCAGGCAGGCAGCCAGCCAGCTCGGCTGAGCCGTCTGTGAGCGCCTGCAGCAGGTCCCGCGTGCGTGGTGCCCGCTCACCTTCACGCTGTGCTCCTTCAGCTCCCGCAGCTTGCGCTCCACAAAGTGGGCATCTGCCAGCAGACAGGGTGGGGAGAGGAATGGGCATGCCCAGCCCAGCCTGACAGGGCATCGCAGAATGGCAGGCACCCTGCAGGCTGCCGGGTGTGGGGGCCGCCTGCCTGTGCTGCGCAGCCGGAGCTCAGGCTCTAGCTAGCAGGAACAGTTGCGAGCTAACAGCTGTCACGCAGGCTGGCAGGCTGTCCCGCACCTGTGGCGCGCCAGACCTCCCGGGCATGAGCCTTCACCAGCTCCTGCCTCGCGCCCATGACTTGCTCAGACGGCAGGGTGTTGCCGCCCTGGTTGCGCCGCCCCCGCAGCTCCAGGTCTCGGGCGGTCGCGGGCAGGCCGCTGCCTGGCGGCGGAGGGGCCACAGCTGGCAGCACCAGGCGAGGGTCAGATGCCAGCAGGTCCAGCGTGCTGCCCACCGCATCCTGCACAAGGGCAGGGGTTAGGATGCATTCGAGCGCACACGCTCGACTGTCTGCTGACGCGGCTGGCGAATGTTGCCCGGCCGGTCAAGCATGTGCAGCATGCTGGAAAGTTGGGGCAGGAGGGCGGGAAGGCAGGCGGGCAGGCGGGCAGGCGGACGGGGAACAGACCGCGCCATTGCCCGGGTCGAGCTTGGGTGGACTCCCAACCCCTGCCCTCACCCTCTCCCTGACCAGCACTCCTCGCAAGCCCTTGTGCCGGCCACTCAGAGGCTCTACCCCTCTCACCAGGCGCAGGCGGACGGCTGTCATGAGGTGCTGGCGCGAGTGAGCGATGCGCTGCAGCGAGGCCTGCGACTGCTGGTCCATCATCCGGAGCTGCGCCAGGGCGCAGTCGAAGCGCGCGTGGCTGCCCACCTGCCGGGGAGGTGGCCAGGCAACGGGGGTGTTTGCTCTGAGGGGCAAAGCCCAGGTGATGGGCTAGTGCCTGGCCAAGTGCTGGGCGGGACACAGCACACGGGCAGGGTGGTGAGGCGCGTGTGCAGGTGCTGCTGGGCTGGGGCAGCCAAGGGAGGCTTGTAGAGGAGGCACGCCCGCGGGGGCGCCGCGCAAGTATAACACTTTGTTTGGTGGTGGGTCAGTCTGGGTCCCCAGCGCACAGCTGCCACGCCAGCTGCTCCCCTTGCAGGCCCACCTGGGCGATGTAGCCAAAGGTGAGGCAGGCGCAGAGCAGTGCGCCCACGGTGTGCCCCACCAGCTGGCCCACGTCCCGGAACACGCAGCCGGACACGCCCAGGCAGCCGCTCACTGCAAGTTGCAGGCACCAGGCGGAGAATGGAGGGCAGGGGAGGTTCAGGCACGGTGGCAGCCCGATGCACACGAAATGGCGAGGTGAGGGGAAGCGCCGTGCAGGTCAAGTGGTGGGAAGCAGCCAGATGCGCACAGGCAGCCGCCTGCTGCGTGGGACGTGGCAGGCATTGGAGCAAGCACTACCAACAAGGGTGACGGTGGAATCACACCGAAACAACACCAAACCCACCCGCTGGTTTCCTGCCATTTCAGTGTGAAATCCGTGTGCTTGCTCTCCCACTGGAACCGCACTGATTTGGCACCAGAAGTTGACACTGTTTTGGTGTGATATCAGTGCAGAATTTCA
>JAPTJF010000732.1:0-17446 GCA_029339195.1 Micractinium sp. NFX-FRZ
CAGTCCCGGTTGTGTGCCGCGCCGGGAACCGTCATCTCTACTGAGACGTACACGGTGTAACAGGAAGGAAGGAAGGATGCTTGGCCGTGTCGTAGGTGCCAATGAATGCCGCCGGGCCCCTCCCCCTTGTTATACCTTGCCGTGACTCACAGCGGCCACAACACATGCACCACCCTCTTTTCTCACCTATGCGTGGCCGTGTCGTAAATGGCAGCAAATGCCTCCTGGCCCCTCCCCCTTGTTATACCTTGCCGTGACTCACAGCGTCCATGACACGTGCACCCCCCTCTTTTCTCACATATGCTGGGCCGTGTCGTAGGTGCCAAAGAATGCCTACGGTCCCCGCCCCCTTGTTATACCTTGCCGTGTCTTACAGCGGCCATGACACGTGCACCCCCCTCTTTTCTCACTTATGCCCAACCGTGCATGCCAAACAACAACGTTTTTGTACAGTGGCATGCTCTTGCAACAACAAAAAAAACTCGTGGTTCAGGCTGCAGGGATGCCGTGGTCAATCTTCAGGCTCGCCTTCAGGCCAGCGCTCTGCAGGGTGCAGGAGGGGGACAAGGCCTGTGAACTGGCAGCCTGCGGGACAGTTCTGTCTTGCTCCCCGTCCATCTGCGCACGCATGTGCCCAACATCGACCACCTCCCACTTTAGCCAGCCACACTGCGTTGTGGAACGTCCAGCACCCCGCTGGGCCCTGCCAGCAGCAGGGCCACTTCCCCCCCAGCTTCCTAGGCCACCCAGCCCTCCAGACAATCAACAGCGTGCCCGCCCGCGCGCCCACCACACCACCCTGCCGCCCCCACCTGCATGTCCAACACCCCGCTGGGGTCTGCCAGCAGCACCGCCACGGGGTCCCTCCCAGGCAGCAGCCGCCGCAGCTCCGCCAGCACCCCGTTGATGTCTGCCTTCAAAAACATCGGCTCCGCCGCCACCAACCGCTCAACATTTACGTTGGGGGGCAGGGCGGCTGCCAGGGAGGCCAGCTGCGCGGCCACCTGCTGCGGGGTGAGGCTGACCAGCATCCAGGGGTACTGTGCCAGCAGGGCGCTGAGGTTGAGGGAGGGCAGCACGCGGCGGAGGTCCAGGATGCGGGCGCTGGTGGCGGGCAGGTCGCGCACCAGCGCCAGCACCAGCTTGGCCTGAGGGGCAGGGGGGCAGAAGAGGGGAGGGGTCGGGCATACGGCGAGAGAAAGAGAGCAGGGGCAGGCAGGCCGTGCACCAGCGCCACTGCCAGCATCTGCGTGGCGTGCTTGAAGGGGGACGTAAGCGGGGATGAGGCAGGGGAGGAGTGGGGAAAAGTAACACTACCGGGTTCAGGGAGCAGGAGCAATAGGAGTGCGCCACCGCCAGCACCAGCAGGCCGGAGGGGGGTGAGGGAGAGGGGCAGAGGGGTGGAGCGGCAAAGTGAATCAGAGGGGTCAGGCAGGCAGCCAGGGGGAGAGAGAAGGCGCGGCCAGGTTGTGCACCATAAAACCGCTGGCTGGCCTACTCACAGGGCCCGAGAGCGGCAACGAGGGACATGGGGGAGGGGGGAAGGGTAACACGTGCAGGCCGGCAGCACCTTGATGCACACTTCTCCCCTGCCTCACCCCGGGCCTCCCCCAGGACGGGCTGCTTGCGTGCCAGGCCTCGCTGTGGAAAGCTGAACCGACCGGCATGCTCCCGGGTGGGCTGCTCTCCCTGCATGCCTCGCCAAACTAAGCGCCCAAAAACGAAAGCCCTCAGATGGCCCATCACCCCTCCCCCCACCTGCATCCTGTCCAGCTTGGCGTCCAGGTCGGGCAGCAGCAGCGCCAGCTCAGCCAGCCGCTCCTCCAGCTCAGGCAGCGTCACGTCCAACTGTTGGGCCACCTGTTGGCGGAGGGAGGGAGAGGGGTGGCGAGGGGGCAACACAACGGTGGGGTTGTCGGGTGTGGCGTGGCAGGGAAGAACATGTATCAGGCTGGGTACGCATGATGCAATTAAGATGCTGTGCCATCAGTTAGCACCGCGGGTGGTGGGGTGGCAAGGGAGGCAGAGGACAGGGGGGCGAGGTCAATGGACCGGTCAATGAGTAGCGGCTACCGCAGGCTTGCAGGCAGCAGACGGGCAGCCCAGCAGGCACGGGCGCCCTGGGGCAGCAGCAGGCAAGGGTGCGACGTGCTGCGTGCAGAGCTGCAGAGGCTATCCGCGCTCAGTCCAGATGGCAGGCAATGGGCGTTGACCTCGGCACCATATGCTACACTTGTTTCACGAGCGCGTGCAGGCAGGTCCAACCCATTATAAGCCCGCCCGCCCCACCCCACCCCGCCCATGCGCCCCACCCACCCAGATGATGATGAGCTGGCGCTGCGCGCTGGCATCCCACTTCAAGTACCGCTCATTGCACTGGTAGCCTGCACAGCGGCAAGCGCAACCACAGACACTCGTTAGCGTCCTCTCCCCAGCTAGCGCGAGCCGGCCGGGCATGGGCATTGTATAGCACATTGGGTAGAGACATGGAGAGTATATGCATAAGTCTTATCCCCAGCTTGCCCTGTGGCCAGGCCGCAACAGACAGGCGCTGCACGCACCCAACTGCCAGGGGGCGCCCTCGGCGGCCGGATCGTTCGAAATGTCCACACTGCGAGAGGCGGGGCCGGGGGAGGACGCGGCCGAGGCTGCATGTGTCCGTGGCAGGGAGCTACGCTGTAGCTGTAGGGGCTGCACAAGCATGGAGAGAGTGCAGGTAAAGCAGGATGGCCTGGATGGCACCATCACCGGCAGCAGGGAGGGACGGCAGGCAGGGCGCAAGCGGCAGCAGGGACGGCGGTCTCCTGGAGGCACCCCGCGCACCTCGACAAATTGGGTATACTGGGGACACCGAAGCAGCGTTGAATACAGCGGGTGCGCCTCGCCGCGCCTCCTGCAGACGGCTGCCGCTTGCAGCCCCATGCCCCGCCCAGCTGCCACCGTCGCTGCGAATGACGGCATTGTAGGGCGCTTACAATTGATGCTGATCAAGGCGAGGGAAGGCCGAAACGGGAGCTGCAAAGTTCCTCACGCGCAGCAGGCCGCAGCAGGTCCGTCAAAACAGCAGGCTGTGTTCCGTGTTGCACAATACGCCCCCAGCAGCTGCACACCGTCTGCATGGAGTCGCTGCCTCCTGCGGCGTACCCCAGTCTGCCTCGGCTCAAGTGAACTCCCTCCAGCACCGCTCAGAGCTTGCTGCGGGCTTGCCACAGCGATCAGGCGATTGCAACGGCTGATCACCCGGTAGCACGGGCGCGCAGCTGGCCGCAGGTGCCGCCAGGCGGGAGGCGCCGCCAGCCGGCCAGCGCACGGGGCCGCCGCCGCCATGGTGGGCGTGCAGTGCGTCATCTGCCTCTCCTCCGACACCAGCAGTGATGACTGGTGTGCCATGCAAGAATGCGGCCATGTGCTGCACACCCACTGCGCTGTCCAGGCACTGGAGCACGTGAAGCGCTGCCCTCATTGCCGGGTGAGTGCCTGATGGCGGGCGGGCGGGGCAGGGAAGGTAGTGGGGAACTTGCCATCACGCTTGCAAGCACTGCCTGCACCCTTGCATGCGCACTGCTTGGTCACACCCTGGTTAACCTGCACAGGGCCACCCCTCCTCAACCCTTCTGCCCTGCTCTTGACACCTCCTGCCGACCCTTCCCGTCACCCGCCCCGCCCCTCTCCCACCCGTCGTCACCCCTTGTCGTCACCCCCACCAATTCCCTCCCCGCCCCTGTGCCTGCTGCCCTCCTCCTTCCGCAGAAGGAGTACAACTCCCGCAAGTACAACGCCGCCAACCCGCCCTACACTCGCATCTTCTTCGAATTCAGCGATGAGCCCGCCTCCCAGGCAGGCCCTCTTCCAGGCGATGGCTCACTGGATGGCGGTGGCAGCGGCGGTGGCGGCAGCAGCAGCGCAGACACTGCACGGCTGGCGTTCCTGCAGGGCCAGCTGCGTGAGAAGGAGCGGCGCATACAGGCATTCAACACCCAGCTGGTGGATGCTGAGCAGAAGGCGGCAGGGCTGGAGCGGGAGCTGGAGCTTGCACGCAGCGGGTGGGCTGGCGGGTGGTGAGGTGGGGCGGCGTTTGGTGGCGGGAAGGAGATCCTTTAAGGGAGGACCGGTGCACTAATGCAGCGGGAGCTGCAGGCGGCGCGCAGCGGGCGGCAGTTTGGCGGTCTGGCTAGGGGTGGGTGGACCGGTGGGCGAGCAGGTGAGTGTGGGGTGCGCGGTGAGGCGCAGGGTTTGCAAGGCTGCGAAGAGTGTACGCTGCACGCGCCACTTGCATATTGCCTGGGACCCTTGCAACGCTACGCAGGCAGGGTGCCTAGCCAGCGCATGTGCGCCAACTACCTCTTCCTTCCTTCTGGCCACTCGTGTCCTCCCTGCACACCTCTGTGCCCCCCTCTGCCAACCGACGGGCCACCCACCCTTACCCATGGCTCCCTCCATCCTCCCGCACCCCTGGGCCTCAGGCAGCGTGGCCGTGCAGCTCAGCTCAGGTGGAAAATGCCAGAGCTAGACTGTCCCACGTCATCACCACTTTACACATACATTATGCTGCCTTCTGCCTCATCTTTCCCCGATCCAATTGCACAGGCTGCGTGACCGCGAGGCCAAGCTGCAGGAGAAGCACCTCGAGCTGAGCAAGGAGCGGCGGCAGGCCAAGGGGCTGGCCAACCAGGTGGGCCCAATGCAGCCGGTAGTTGGTGGGGGAGGGCCAAGGGGTCCGCTCTCAGTGCTGCGAATGCCAAGAAGGACCCTCCTGGATGCCTGCAATCATGTGTCTCTAGCTGGCTAGAAAAGGTTGATGAATGTGAAGGCGGCAATTGGGGTGTGGCCAACCAGCGGGTGGGGAGGGTGCGGTGGCGAGGGGCATCCTCCAAGGTGCTGTGCCCACTCTGCGTGCACCGTCGCTGCACTGCTGCTGGGCACGACCCTGCCAGTGCCTGCTGATGCTGGAATCAACTGATACCCTGTGCTGCTGCGCCTGCCCCTGCTGCTGCTGATGCACCCAGCCCCTCGATCTCCACCCTCCTTCCCTCAAACCACCCCATCCCGCCCCTTGCACCCTTGCCGCAACCATCGGGTCGCCCCTTACCCCCCGCTCCCCCCACCCCGCCCCATCCCTCATCTCCCCCCGCTCCCGCAGCTGGCCAACGCGTCGGCGCAGCTCAAGGTGGAGAGCGCGCGCGCCTCGCTATGGAACCTGTCCACCGACGCCTCGCTGTGCGGCCCCGCCCTGGCTGCCGAGGTGGACAAGCTGGTGCGCCTGGGCCTCAAGGCCCCCAACGACTTCTGGGAGAAGCTGATGAGCGACCGCAGCCAGGTGGGCCGCTTCCTTCCTCCCCTCCTGCCTGCCTGTTGCATTGTGTGCGTCTCAACAGAAATGTCGGGTCCCGGCGTGGCACACAGCAGGCATTGTATGTAAGCCGCAAGACAAAGTTGGTGAAAAAACGAGGAATGGGGAATCAAAAGCCCCTTGGTGCGTGGTGCTAGTGACTCGTGCCCTGACGGCAGCTTCCCACTGCTGCGTGGTCACTGTTGCTTTTAGATTTGCAAATACATTATCACCATGCGTGGATGTTCCCGTACTTGCCTTACCTTGCTGTGATCCCGGTTTCCTCCTCCCCAGGTGATCATCACCCAGGGCAACAAGCACATGCGGGAGAAGGCGGCGCTGGAGCGGCAGATGGCGGCGCTGCAGGTGAGCGGGCGGCCACCGGGTGGGGTGGAGGGTGGGGCCGGCACCGGGAGGCAAGGCTGCGCACAAAGGGGCACAGGTGGCGCAGCAGATGGTCAGGAACAGAAGGGGGGAGCTGGAGCAGGGATGCTAGTTGAGGGTGGCCCAGGGCGTAACGTGCAGTTTGTCCTAGGCAGGTGACAAGGGAGAGGTGCCGTGGCTGCGTTGAAACACACACCCTGCGACTGCTGTGTCCGCTTTCAACACACAAGGCTCGGCTGGTCATGTGTGTATGCGTCACATGCAAGGAGGCTGTGCACGTGCTGGCAGCCATCACTGCAGCAGACCAGCTGCTCCTGTCTGCTCCCTCTCCCTGCCCCTCCCTGACCGCTGGTTCGACTCACCCCTGCCCTCCCTGTGCCTCCTCCCACATCCCCTGGTGCAGTCTGAGGTGTCGCAGCTGCAGGAGCAGGTGGTATCCCTTAAGCGCAGCCTGGCAGCGGCACGACAGCAGCATGGCAGCAGCCTTGCAACAGCTGCGCCGTCGGCGGCAGAGCCGCGGCAGCACAGCGCAGCTGTGGGCGGCGCAGCAGGCAGCCTTCGGCACGGGGTGCGGCGCCTCGGCGCCGGCGCTGCCACCCTGGCAGGGCCTGCAGCAGCAGGGGTTGCAGCAGATGAGGACGACCCTTTGGTGCACTCCTATGACCTGCTCAACATGCAGCAGGCTGAGCTGGCGGGCAGGCTGCTCCGCCCCGCCCAGCAGCAGCAGCAGCAGCAGCAAGCAGGTGTAGGAGGTAGCAGTGGCGGCCAGGAGGCTGATGATGATGATGAGGAGGAGGAGGAGGAGGAGATTGTGCTGCTGGATGGTTCAGAGGAGCAGGAGGAACAGCAGGAGGAACAGCAGGAGGAGGGCGGCTACAGCGAGGTGGAGTCGGAGGATGAGGCAACCCAACAGCAGCAGCAGCCCGGGCAGCAGGGGCGGCACCAGCAACAGCGGCACCAGCAGACGGTGGCAGGGCCCCCGCCAGTGCAGCAGCAGCAGCAACTGGGCGGCGTGCTGGGCAAGCGCCCCGCGGCACAGCCGGCGGCGCCCCCGCAGCATGCGGCACGCTTGGGGCGGCCCGCAGCAGCGGACGAGAACCGCGCTGTGGTCAATGGCGGCGGCGCCAGCGGCAGCAGCAGCATGGGCGCCTTGGTGAAGCAGCACCCGCTGCTGGCGGCTGCAGGCCCCGGGCTGGCGGCGCTGCAGCACGCACCCGGGCGCTCCTTCATCCGCAACCAAGCAGCAGCCAGCAGCGTGGGGCTTGACCGGGGCCGGTACTTCAGCAGCGGGCCCGATGGCAAGGGGGGCGTGGCCACAGCCTACAGCAGTGGCGGCGGGGCAGCACCTGTGCGGGTGGGTGGTATGGGGGGCGGGTCCCTTTGTGAGGAAGTGCAGGGTGGGCAGGCCGCTTCGGGTGTACCTGGGTTGCCGCAGGGGGTGGTGCTTCAGTTGCCCCTGCTGCTGGCGTGTCCCAGGCAGAGCCGTGCCTGCTGTTTCGCTGGTGCATACATGCTTGGTACGTGGTTCTCACCCCATCTTGTGCCTCTTCTCAACTTGTGGGTGCAGCTGTCCCAGAAGAGGCTGGACGTGGGGGTGATGCAGGCGACAGCAGGGGGCAGCGGGCGGGCACACGCCGGCGGCGGTGGCAGCCAGGATACAGCGGCAGCTATGGCCCTACGCCGCAACAAGGCTCTGCCCATCACCTCATTCTTCGACCGGAAGCAGCAGTGATGTGTGTGAAATGCAGCAGAAGAGAGGCTGTGTGACGCTTACAAGAGAATGCATGCCGCTTGACGCCCAACAGCGGCAGCAGTACAGGCGGCAAGGTACAACTTGCCTCCCGCAGCCCGTCCCTGTGGCCAGATCGCATTCTGAGCATCGCACCTTACACAATGGCGGCTGACGGAGTGGCAGAGAAGATGGAGGAGACGCTGCAGCTGGGCGAGCGGTCCGCCAAGTCCGCCGAGGAGCTGGTGGGTGCAGCGCCACGCAGGCTGCAGATCAGGATGTATAGGTCCTCTAAATAGGCTTTGGGTCCGCCATAGGCCACATGGGCACGCGGTCAGCAGCATCATGCCGCCGCCGCAGCTTCTCTCCATTCCCCGCGGCTGCACACACCTGATGCCAGCCTCTGGGGTTGACGCATCAAGGCGCCGGCAGCCTGCAGCAGCGCCGCTGAAACATGCGCCACCGCCGCTGCCGCCAGCCGTAGACGCCTTGCTTTACCGCTGTGGCTGCCCTGCACTGCTGCCTGCAGGAGGCGGAGCGTGAGGCCCGCAAGAAGGCCAAGGCTGCCGAGAAGGCGGCCAAGGAGGCGGCCAAGGCGGCGCGGGTACGGGGGCGTGCGGGGGCAGGGCGGGACGTAGCCTTGCACCGCTGCCGACGCTGTACCGCCTCCCTGCGTGTGATCCACTCGATGATAAGTGTCTGTCGCCGAGCCACGCAAATATGAAGGCGTGAAGCAAGGCAAAGTAAATGCTTGAACCTGTCTGCCTCTGCCCTGCTGCAGGCGGCGCAGCGTGGCCAGAAGCAGGGGTCGGGGGCGCAGCCTGAGGAGGACGACCCGCTGGCCGACCGCTACGGCGACACCGAGCTGGTGCAGGTGGGGAGGCACGGGTGGTGTGCAAATTTACCTCGCAGGTGTTGGTGTGCAACACTGACTGGGGTTTAAAGGAAGAAAGGTAGTGTGCGGCGGGCCTGCACAGCTGAACTTATTGGGACACTGGGCTGGTATGTGGGTAGGAGGAGCGAGGTAGGGCAGCGAGAAGAGAGTGAGCAGGTGCAACTGTGCAGTAGTTGGTACGCAGGCGGTTGTTTGGGCGACGCCAAACTGGTGCAGATGCGCATGGGTGGAAGAAGGGCAGGGTGCTTGGGTGCACAAGAGCAAACGCGGCAGCAGCATGGGAACAGCCGACCCGCGGTCGGCCCGCTCCTGGGGGTGCACCTCTGGGGTTGCAATCCTCTGGGGTTGCAATCCTCTGTGGTGTGTGCATGCATGCCACCTTGACTTCCCACTGCAGGCCTGTGCCTTCCTGGCGCGCAACCAAGATGTCGCTGTCTGCCCCTCCTGCCTTGTCCCCATCCAGCAATCCCGCCCCTGGCCCCAGCCCCGTCAATACACACCCCCACCCACCCACCCACCCACCGACCCGCAGAGCGCGGTGATCACGGGGCGCACGTGGACGGACGTGGGCGCCCTCACTCCCACGCTGGCCGGCCAGCCGCTGCTGGTGCGCGCGCGCGTGCACACCGTGCGCGGCAAGGGCAAGAGCGCCTTCCTGGTGCTGCGCCAGGGCACCGCCACGGTGCAGGCGGTGCTGTTTGTGGACGATGCGACTGTGAGCAAGGGCATGGTCAAGTATGCCTCGGCGCTGCCCCGAGAGTCGATTGTGGATGTGGAGGGGACGCTGGCGGAGCCGGAGGCACCCGTGGTGGGCTGCTCGCAGTCGCAGGTGCGGGGGCGTGTTGCTGTGGGGTGCCAGTGGGGTGGCCACGGTGGCAGTGGCAGTGGGACCTGCACGTGGCAGCTGTGGGGCAGCAGCAGCTGCAGGGAAGGGGCACGGCTGGATCGGATTGTCTGCTGGGCGGGGATGGCAGCAGGAGGGGGCCGATTGAGTAGTATTGATACGTGTGCCGCTGGCAAGTGCGCTGACATGCTGGTGGGGCAAGCGAGTTGCCAATTGTCCTGTAGCCAGCGCCTGCATGTCAGCGCACCTGCCTACCCCACCATCTGCCTGCTCACCCGCCCCGCCGCCCTGCTGCCTGCTTCTGCACCCACCTCTGCCACCATCTGCCCCCTGCCCCTGCTCCTCCCCCCCGCCAGGTGGAGCTGCACGTCACGGGCATCCGCTGCGTGAGCCGCGCCGCCCCGCTGCCCTTTGAGGTGACCGACGCGGCGCGCAGCGCCGAGGCGGTCAAGAAGGCGGCGGAGGCGGGAGAGGTGCTGGTCACTGTGGGCCAGGTGAGGCAAGGGGAATGGGGGTGGGGGCTGGCGAGAAGGGGCATGTGGTTGGGGGCTGGGGAAGGCAAGCGGAGTGCATGGCGGGGTGCAGGGTTGCAGCGCGTAGGTGGGGTTGAGCGCAGGCGAGGGGCGGGAGCACTGAGGGGGTGCCTGCTGGGCAGCTGCGGGTGCATTCCAGCAGGCAGGCAGGCAGGCAGGCAACTGCCCACAGAGGCAGCCGGACTCTGCCAGCTTCTGCCAGGCTCGTGCTGGTGCCTGTCACGCTCTTGCACACACCCAACCTGATATTATGTGGCCTTTCACATCCCCATGCACCTCCCACCACCACCCTCACCACAGGACGTGCGGCTGGACAACCGGTACGTGGACCTGCGCACCCCCGCCAACCAGGCCATCTTCCGCGTGCAGTCGGAGGTCTGCCAGGTGAGCACATGGGGGGCGGCGCTTCACAGCTAGGGGGCTTGCAGGGGGCAATAAAACAGAAGTCCGGCTGGGGAGCGAGAGAGGGGCAGGGCAGTGGGTAGTCTACTTGGTGAGCGGGGGGTGGTAGGGGTTGCTTGGTCGTGTTAGCTGGGGCGGGCGGGGCAGGAGGCAGGATCAAGCAGGGCGGGGGCATGCGGGCGGTAGGTTTATCTACACTGGGTCCCCATCCCTCCCTGACCTCAAGACCCCCCGACCCCTGGTTCCCTCCCCTCCTGCCCGCTGCAGCTGTTCCGCGAGACGCTGCAGGGGGAGGGGTTCATCGAGGTGCACACCCCCAAGCTGCTTAGCGGCGCCAGCGAGGGCGGCGCGGCCGTGTTCCATTTTGACTACATGGGGCGCCCCGGCTGCCTGGCGCAGTCGCCGCAGTTCTACAAGCAGGTGGGTGGGGCGTTATAGGGTGCTGCCTGGGTGGGGGGCGTTACGCGTGGTGTGGGGGCGCTGTGTGCTTGGGGCACTTGACAGACAGACGTCCTCGCCTAGTTTCCTGGATCGCGCCAGCGCTGCTTTTGCGGGCCTGGGTCTCACCGCCACCGCCTGCTTCCCTGCTGCCATTTTAACACCAGACGTTCACCACCTGCCAGCCCCGTCTCACACACCCGCACCACCCGTGCCCCTCTCCCCTCCCCGTCTCCCGCAACCTCCCTCCCTTCAGATGGCCATCTGTTCCGACCTGGGCCGCGTGTACGAGATTGGCCCCGTGTTCCGCGCCGAGAACAGCTACACGCACCGCCACCTGTGCGAGTTCACGGGGCTGGACATGGAGATGGCCATTGCTGAGAGCTACCACGAGGTGCTGGACGTGCTGGACACGCTGTTTGTGCACATGTTCCAGGTGAGGGCGAGGTGGTGTACAAGAAGTTGGGTGAAGGTGATGGGCGCGTGTTAAGGAGGGGCAACCGTTAAGGGCGGAACAAACGGCCAGGTGCAAGGGGCCTTGCACTTGTTGAGAGCTACCAATGACAAGGCAACAAACACAATGCGCTGTTTGTGCACATGTTCCAGGTGAGGGAGAGAAGTGTGTCAGTAGGTGGCTGAAGATGATGGGCACGTGTTATGGGGGGCCACCATTATGGACGCGGTGTTTGTGCACAGGTCCCAGGTGGGGGTGAGGAGTGTGTGAGTGGGTGATACCAGCAGGCGTGCAGGAGGGGCAAGGAGGTGGCTGGGCGGGCTTCTGTGAGGAGCACGTCCCAGGTGGTGCGCGGGAGGGGGGAGAGAGCAGGGGCGTGGATGGGGCAGCCAAGGAGCAAGGGTCACTCGGAGCAAACAGCAACTGCTCAAGGCAACAGAGTAGGCTGCTGGGCAATGCCGCTGCACCATCTGTCTTGTCTCCAACTCAACCCACTGGGCCGCTCTTGGTGTTGCCCACGCACCTTGCCCTCACCCTTGCCGCCCCGCCCCGGTCCCTTGGTCCCGCCCTCCTGCTCCTCAGGGCCTGAACGAGCGGTGCGCGCGCGAGCTGGGTGTGATTGGTGAGCAGTACCCCTTTGAGCCGCTCATGTTCCTGCCCAAGACGCTGCGCCTGGAGTTTGCAGAGGGCATCCAGATGCTGCAGGAGGCGGGGTACGACGTGAGTGTGTGGGGGAGGGGTGAGAGTGTGAACGGAGGGCGAAAGTGAAGGGGGAGGTCAGAAGGGTGGGGTGTGCGGAAGGTGCGCAGGTGCTACAGGAAGGCGGGTACGACGTGGGTGTATTAGTGGTGGTGGGGAGGCTAGCAGTTTGAAGGATGATGGGGGAAGTGAGGGTGTCGGCGTGTGCGGAGGGCAGCGTGATTGGTCACCAGGCGGACCCTACTCCAAGCGTTGTGTGCCAGCTTTGCGGGAGCGCAGACGCCTGGACCCCTGATGTGACGTGGCCCCCCGGCTAACCCTCTGCTCCTCTCCCCCCTGCCTGCCCGCCCGCCCACCGCCCCACCGCAGGTGGACCCCTTTGGCGACCTGAACACCGAGCTGGAGCGGGCGCTGGGCAAGCTGGTCAAGGCCAAGTACAAGACCGGTGAGCGGGGGCGCGGGGGGCGCTTGAGTTATGTGTGCCTGTGCTTGAGGCAGAGAAGAGGCAGATGAATCAAGCTGGTGCAGGAGAATGACAATGCCAGTGAGAGGGCACAGGGTGCATGGTCACATGTGTGTGTATTTGTACAGGAGAAGCACAGCTGTTGGGTGTGTGAAAGCTATTGTTGACGTTGATCTTTGTTTGTGTGTGAGGCAGGCATGCTGGGAGGGAGGTGGGGCTAGCTGGCGCGGGAGGGGGGCACAAGGTGGAGGGAGGAGATGGAGGGAGGGGCGGGGAGGGCAGCCAGGTTTGGCTTCAAAGGTGGTATGGGGTTGGTAAAGAAGGTGCAATGTTTGCAGGCGGCAGGGCACACATGCAGGCAACGAGCAGCAAAGGGGGAGCGGCCTGGCCCTGCCGTGCCCACCCCGCTTGGCTTACCTCCCTGAGCCCCTCATCTAGTTGCCCTGCCCAGCCCCCCCACCCTAGCTCTTCCTGCTCAACCCCTCCCTGACCCTCCTGCTCCTCCCTGCTCCTCCCCCCTCCCTCCCCCCCCCAGAGTTCTACATGCTGCACCGCTACCCGCTGGCCATCCGCCCCTTCTACACCATGCCCTGCAAGGACGACGCCCGCTACTCCTGCTCCTTTGACATCTTCATCCGCGGGGAGGAAATCATTTCGGGGGCGCAGGTGAGCTGCCCTGCTTGTGTCGGACAGGAATTGCAGATCGGAACCAAAGACTCTGGGACTCTGTCTTGTGGCAAGCAGGCAGCCAACGGTAGCTGCAAAGTACTGGTTGTCCCCAGCTGGGCGTGCCAGGGCAAAAGGGAGTCAACAAGACCCCGCCCCACACCACAACCCACCCGTGTGTGCACCCGTGTTGCGCTTCCCCGCCTAAAGCTCCCCTCTACATCCGACGCCTGCCGCCCCCTCACCGCCCCGCTCCCCACCCCCCTGCAGCGCATCCACGACCCCGCGCTGCTCATGGAGCGTGCCGAGGCCCTGGGCCTGCCGGTGGAGACCATCCAGTCGTACATCGACTCTTTCAAGTGAGCAGGGGGTGGCGGCGGTGGGGTGGGGTGGGGTGGGTAGTGCATTGGTTGATGGTGGTGGGGGCAGGGCGGGGTGTGCAGTGAAGAGGCAGTGGAGAAGGCGGGTGGGCAGCGTGCGGTCACCCGGCTGGTGGTGTTGCGGCAGCAGGGCAGCGCGGGGCCAGCAGGCAGCGGTGCATCATGGGCGGGCAGCAGGGCAGGCCAGCGCTGGGTGGGGCTGGCTCCCTGGCCGTACCATTGATGCCTCTGCATCCCTGCCTACCTGTCACCCAAAAATGTTGCCCCCTAAACTCAGTCGTCCCACCCACTCCTGTGTCTGGTCCTCCCCCTTCCCCCGCCCGCAGGTATGGCGCGCCCCCGCACGGCGGCGCAGGCGTGGGTCTGGAGCGCGTGGTGATGTTGTTCTGCGGGCTGGACAACATCCGCAAGACGTCCATGTTCCCACGCGACCCCAAGCGCCTCACCCCCTAAGCCAGCTGGCTGCCGACCGCCTGACCCCCAGCCTGCCAGTGCCTCGCCCCTTCAGCATCAGTCTGGGCACTGGCGCCTTGGCCCTGATCCCCCGGGCTGGCTGTGGCACCGCAGTGGCGCGAGGTTCATTGGCAGCGGGCAATGCGGGGCGGCAGGCCTCCTCGCTGTATGCCTGCTGCAGTGCGTCTGCTGTGCCGGCTTCGGTTTGAGGGACCCCCTTTGCAAACTCAAACATCAATGCGATGCTGCTTACAGCTAAATGAAATACATGCTTCTAATGCTGATGAAAGGTGCAGTGCTCAGAAACAGGGGCGGCGGGGTGCAGGGGTTGAATGGGAGAAGGTTCCGACGGGCATGGCGACATGGCGGCAGAGGGACACGTGGACGCGCCGTTGAATATAATGAAATCTCCTCAGCTGGCCTCCTCAGAACTGGGCCCAGCAGCGCGTGCACAGGCCCGCGCAGGTGCCCTACAATACCATGGGCGGGGAGGGGCAGCAGCGTGGGCTTGCAGTTAGACCTAATCAGCCCAGGAGGACAGGGCCTGAACCACCTCCAGGTGGCGTTACCGTGTGTCGCACCTCGCTGCAGCACGACCACCCCTCTGCAAGTGCCTGCTGCTCCGACCGCAGCTGTTCACACAAGTCCCTGGCCGTCTGTTACCATGCTCTTCCCGCATGATGCCACTTGCATACGTCCCTGGCCTGCTCCCCTCCGGCTTTCCCCGCCTACCCCTCGCCACCTGTTCACATGGTCCCCAACCTACCCAGCACTTGCTTCCCGCGCTCACGCTTGCCATTCGCCCCAGATTCCTGGCCTGGCCTGGCCTGGCCTGGCTCCTCCAGAGGGGATCCCCTTCCCCATGAGCTTCTCCAATCCCCCCACCCTCACATGCACTCACTCGCACACCACGTGCGCCCCCTCACCTCGCAGTCGATGCAGTTGCCCAGTACCCGCGGCTTGCGCTTCACGGCGTTGCACAGCACGTTGCCCTTCATGCTCCACTTGTCCTTGAGCACCTGCGGGGGTGGGGAGGGAAGGCATGTGGGCAGCAAGAGGTTGGGACTGCCTTGCAGCATGCCTACCCGCATGACTGCCGATGAAGCATGCCTGTCTGCGCACGTCCGTACGGGCCCCGTCTCAAGCCTACCCTCTCTGGTCACCCGCCACCCCGCCTCCCGTCCGTCCATGTCAATGTTCCCCTCAATCATCACCCCCGGCCGCCCGCTCGCGACCGCCCCTCGTCCCGCTGTCCACTATCTCACATGACACATCCCCTGCACGCCCTCCTGCAACCCCCCCACCCGCAGCAAAGCGCCTCCCTCCCTTCACACGCGCAGCCCCTGCCACCACCAATTTCACGGCAAAACAGCCTCACCTGCACGCCCTCCCGCATCACCTCCACCCTCAGACACAGCCAACTCAGCTTCAACACACACAGCCACCTCAGCTTCAACACACACAGCCACCACCACCACCACCACCGCGCCGTGCCACCCTCACCTGCAGGCCCCACTGCAGCACCTCCACCCTCAGCCCAGCCACATCCCTCCCTTCATACATACAGCCACCACCACCCTCACGTCGTGCCACCCTCACCTGCACGTTGTCCCGCATCACCTCCACCCGTAGGCCCAGCACCTCTGGGAAGGTGCCCACCAGCTTGCCCAAGTCTCCAGGCTGCCCCACCCCCAGGCCCTCCACAAAGTCGAGGGCAGCCGACACCTGCGCCGCGTCGGGCGCCTCCTTCACGCGCTCCTGAGGGCAGAGAGGGGCACGGGCGGCAGGGGGGAGCAGGAGTGGAGCAAGGCGGAGGGAAAGAGGGTTCGAGACGTGCGCTTTGTGGGGTGCCTCCCTGTGTGCTCCTGCAGCAGGCGTGGCTAGCAGAAGCAGGCGGGCGTGATGGGGGGGTGTCAAACCAAGCGCGTCCATCACTGGCTCGTGCAGGTCGTTGTTTTACGTGGCAGGAGAGCTGGAGGGTTGGAAGGCTGGATGGCTGGATATAGGGGCCTGCAGCTCAGTAGTAGGGGCGGGAGATAGGACGGGCGCATGGTACCAATGTGGAATGCAGCTGCGGAACTGTCGTCCTTCCGGGGCGGTGCCCCCCAACCCTCGACCACCGCCACACCCAGCCGCCTCGTGCCCGCCTGCCTGCACGTCTCCACACCCCGCACCTGCCGCCAGAAGCCCTGCCCCTTCCAGCCAAAAGCCTTGAGCAGCGCCATGTCAGCAGCATCTCCCTCCAGCCCGCACCGCTCTGCCAGGATGGCCGCACACGCCGCCCACTGCTGCTGCCCCTCGGCGCTCAGCATCGCGGCGGCTGCCTCTGGGGTAGCCATGGTGGGTTCTGCTCCCGCCGCCCTGCTGCTGATTATCCTGCTGCTGCGGGGTAGGAGCTGCTGCTGCCGCAACCGAGGCTGGCATGCTGCTGCTGCAGGTGGCCCGCCGGCCGCCGGGTAGCGACTTGGCGAGGCGGCGGCGGCAGTGACGGCTGAGGGTTGCCGACGCACGGGCCTGCTGGCGCCTGGCGCTGCTGATGCCGCACGAGCCTGCGGTCGGGACAAAGGAGAGTTGGGCAGAGTGAGGGGCGCGACTCAGCGGTGTCAGGCTGGGCGCGGCGAGGTCCTGGCTGCCCTCCCACGCCGCTCCCAACGCTCACCATTGCTGATGCCATGATATGAATTAAACGCTGCAAAGCACAGCGGGATGATTGGGAGGCGCAAACTTGACGCCTCCTGCTGTGCTGTGCGCCATCGCCGCCGCCCGCCCGCCCGCCCGCCCGTAGCGGGCTCAGCCCATGCCGCTGCCCAGGGTCTGGCGCTTGGCTGCCCACCGACCATGCAATTTGTGTGCTCCTTTCGTAAGGATGAAGGGTCTGGATGGCTCAGGCACCTGCCTGCCTGCCTGGCATCACTGCAGACGGCTGGCGCCGACACCCGCTTCGCCTCACCTGGCACTGGTCCTTGTTTACCATGTGAATGCTGTTACGGCTGGATATGTAATTGATATGATGGTTCCTAAAGCCCCTTTCTGGCTGCTTGGAAACGTCTTGTGCCCGCCACCAAGCGGCAGAACCCACCTCCTGTGGTTACCCTGGGCTGCCATCAGGCCGCCCCCGCTGCAGCAGGCCCAACCTGCTGGGGTGATTAAACAACCGGTTAGGTGTGTTAGCAGGTGTTATAGGCCAGTCTGGTAGGCATGCAGGCAAACTTTCTTCCAAGGAATGACCCGGTCCTTCACATGCCCATGTGGGCACCAGCGCCTAGATCTGCCCTCTGTTGCTGCGCCTGCTGCTGTGGCACAGCATCAGCTCTGCTCTACTGCTTGGCTGGGACGCAGAATTGCGCGCCTGCTCTCTGCCTCGGCAGCTGGGTCTGACTTCCTCGGCAACGAGCAGGTGCTTTGCTGAAAGGTGCGGCAAATGCGACGGGCCCGCCTGGCAGCTGCAGCACTGGCCTCCTCGCTTGCTGCAAACGCCGCCCGCCCCGCCCGCCCCGCCCCTGCCACACCCACGGCAAGCCAACCTCTCACCCCATTTTCACCCTATCACGTCCACACTTTGCTCCGGGCTAAAGCAGTGCCCTGATACCCTGCCAAGGCGCCGTGAGCACAACATCAGCCCCAGCACACCGCAGCTGCTGGCAGCCATGCACTACTGTTACCAGGTGCACTGGTATGGCAATGGACTGGCACTGGATTACTGGGCAGGGCCATTGCTGTTTCAGTGCTCAAACCAGTGCTGGATCAGTGCTGGCCCTGGGCAATGGGGTGACCACT